>QNQO01003549.1:0-42905 GCA_003290165.1 Berberis thunbergii | reverse complement strand
ACTAAAAGGTTCGGTTGTGCTTAACGAAGAAGTAAGACCGTTTGTACGTTGTAGAGCTCAATTGGAGGCCAATTTGAGTGCAATCCGAGAATATAAGGATTTAGTGACCAAATGGACTCTGTTTGATTGCAATACTCACGGGCACCATAATAACGTCAAATTGGACATGTTTGACTCAACAAACAAGTTTGTTCGTGCTTAACGAAGAAGGAAAACTCGTATGTACGATGTAGGCTCAATTGGATGCCGATTTGGGTGCAATCAGACAATACAAGGATTTGAGTGAGAAAAAGGACTCCATTTGATTTCAATCCACATGTGGCAACATAAGAACACCAAATGGGACATGTTTGACTCAACAAAATGGTCCGGCTGTGCTTAACGAAGAAGGAAAAATCGTTTGTACGTTGTAGGCTCAATTTGAAGCCAATTTGGGTGCAATCCGAGAATACAAGGATTTGAGTGACCAAATGGACTCCGTTTGATTGCAATACACACGGGGCACCATAATAACGTCAAATTGGACATGTTTGACTCAACAAAATAGTTTGGTTGTGCTTAACGAAGAAGGAAAACTCGTATGTTCGATGTAGGCTCAATTGGAGGCCAATTTGGGTGCAATCCGAGAATACAAGGATTTGAGTAAGAAAAAAGACTCCGTTTGATTTCAATCCACACGCGGCAACATAAGAATCCCAAATGAGACATGTTTGACTCATCAAAATGGCTCGGTTGAGCTTAACGAAGATGGAAAACTCGTTTGTACGTTGTAGGTTCAATTGGAGGCCAATTTGGGTGCAATCCGAGAATACAAGGATTTGAGTGAGAAAATGGACTCCGTTTTATTTCAATCCTCATGTGGCACCATAAGAACCTCAAATGGGACATGTTTGACTAAAAAAAAAGGTTCGCTTTTTGCTTAACGAAGAAGGAAAGCTCGTTTGTGCGTTGTAGGCTCAATTGGAGGACAATTTGGGAGCAATCCGGAATACAAGTTTTTTGAGTGACCAAATGGACTCCGTTTGATTTCAATCCTCGCTTGGCACCATAATAACGTAAAATAAGACATGTTTGACTCAACAAAAAAGTTCGTTTGTGCTTAACGAAGAAGGAAATTTTCGTTTGGACGTTGTAGGCTCAATTGGAGGCCCAATTTGGGTGCAATCCGGGAATACAAGGATTTGAGTGACCAAATGGACTCTGTTTAATTTCAATCCTCATGTGCCACAATAATAACGTCAAATGGGACATGTTTGACTCAACAAAAAGGTTCGGTTTTGCTTAACGAAGAAGGAAAACTCGTTTGTACGTTGTAAGCTCAATTGGAGGCCAATTTGGGTGCAATCCGATAATAAAAGGATTTGAGTGACCAAATGGACTTGCTTGGTTTCTAACACACATAGCACCATAATAATGTCAAATGGGACATGTTTGAATCAGCAAACAAGTTCGGTTGTGCTTAACGAAAAAGGAAAACTCGTTTTTACGTTGTAGGCTGAATTGGAGGCCAATTTGGGTGCAATCCGAGAATACAAGGATTTGAGTGAGCAAATGGACTCCGTTTGATTTCAATCCATGCGTGACACCATAAGAACGTCAAATGGACATGTTTGAATCAACAAAAAGGTTCGGTTGTGCTGAACGAAAATGGAAAACTCGTTTGTACGTTGTAGGCTCAATTGGAGGCCAATTGGGTCCAATCCGAGATACAAGGATTTGAGTGACCAAATGGACTCCGTTTGATTTTAATCCTTACTTGGCACCATAATAACATAAAATGGGACGTTTTTGACTCAATAAACAAGTTCGGTTGTCCTTAACGAAGAAGGAAAACTCGTTTGTAAGTTGTAGGCTCAATTTGAGGACAATTTGGGTGCAATCCGAGAATACAAGGATTAGAGTGACCAAATGGACTCTGTTTGATTTCAATACTCGCATGGCACCATAATAACATCAGATGGGACATGTTTGACTCAACTAAAAGTTTAGTTGTGATTAACGAAGAAGGAAAACTCGTTTGTACGTTGTAGGCTCAATTGGAGGCCAATTTGGGTGCAATCCGAGAATACAAGGATTTGAGTGAGAAAATGGACTCTGTTTGATTTCAATCCTCATGTGGAAGCATAAGAACATCAAATGGGACATGTTTGAATCAACAAAAAGGTTCGGTTGTGCTTAATGAAGAAGGAAAACTCGTTTGTACGTTGTTGGTTCAATTGGAGGCCAATTTGTGTGCAATTCGAGAAACAAGGATTTGAGCGACCAAATGGACTCCGTTTGATTTCAATCCTCGTATGGCACCATAATAACATCATATGGTTCATGTTTGACTCAACAAAATGGTCCGGCTGTGCTTAACGAAGAAGGAAAAATCGTTTGTACGTTGTAGGCTCAATTTGAAGCCAATTTGGATGCAATCCGAGAATACAAGGATTTGAGTGACCAAATGGACTCCGTTTGATTGCAATACACACGGGGCACCATAATAACATCAAATTGGACATGTTTGACTCAATAAAATAGTTTGGTTGTGCTTAACGAAGAAGGAAAACTCGTATGTTCGATGTAGGCTCAATTGGAGGCCAATTTGGGTGCAATCCGAGAATACAAGGATTTGAGTAAGAAAAAGACTCCGTTTGATTTCAATCCACACGCGGCAACATAAGAATCCCAAATGAGACATGTTTGACTCATCAAAATGGCTCGGTTGTGCTTAACGAAGATGGAAAACTCGTTTGTACGTTGTAGGTTCAATTGGAGGCCAATTTGGGTGCAATCCGAGAATACAAGGATTTGAGTGAGAAAATGGACTCCGTTTTATTTCAATCCTCATGTGGCACCATAAGAACCTCAAATGGGACATGTTTGACTAAAAAAAACAGGTTTCGTTTTTGCTTAACGAAGAAGGAAAACTCGTTTGTCGTTGTAGGCTCAATTGGAGGCAATTTGGGCAATTCCGAGAATACAAGGATTTGAGTGACCAAATGGACTCCGTTTTGATTTCAATCCTCTGTGGCACCATAATAACGTCAAATGGACATGTTTGACTCAACAAAAAGTTCGTTGTGGCTTAACGAAGAAGAACTCGTTTGTACGTTGTAGGCTCAATTGGAGCCCATTTGGGTGCAATCCGAGAATACAAGGATTGAGTGACCAAATGGACTCTGTTTAATTTCATCCTCAGTGCCAAAAATAACGTCAAATGGGACATGTTTGACTCAACAAAAGGTTCGGTTTTTGCTTAACAAGAAAGAAAATCGTTTGTACGTTGTAGCTCAATTGGAGGCCAATTTTTGGGTGCAATCCGATAATACAAGGATTTGAGTGACCAAATCGGACTTGCTTGGTTGCTACAACACATAGCACCATAATAACGTCAAATGGGACATGTTTGAATCAACAAACAAGTTCGGTTGTGCTTAACGAAGAAGGAAAACTCGTTTGTACGTTGTAGGCTCAATTGGAGGCCAATTTGGGTGCAATCCGAGAATACAAGGATTTGAGTGAGCAAATGGACTCCGTTTGATTTCAATCCATGCGTGACACCATAATAACGTCAAATGGGACATGTTTGACTCAACAAAAAGTTCGGTTGTGCTTAACGAAGAAGGAAAACTCGTTTGTACGTTGTAGGCTCAATTGGAGGCCAATTTGGGTGCAATCCGAGAATACAAGGATTTGAGTGACCAAATGGACTCCGTTTGATTTCAATCCTCTTGGCACCATAATAACATAAAATGGGACATGTTTGACTCAACAAACAAGTTCGGTTGTGCTTAACGAAGAAGGAAAACTCGTTTGTAAGTTGTAGGCTCAATTGGAGGACCAATTTGGGTGCAATCCGAGAATACAAGGATTTGAGTGACCAAATGGACTCTGTTTGATTTCAATACTCGCATGGCACCATAATAACATCAGATGGGACATGTTTGACTCAACTAAAAGTTTTAGTTGTGATTAACGAAGAAGGAAAACTCGTTTGTACGTTGTAGGCTCAATTGGAGGCCAATTTGGGTGCAATCCGAGAATACAAGGATTTGAGTGAGAAAATGGACTCTGTTTGATTTCAATCCTCATGTGGAAGCATAAGAACATCAAATGGGACATGTTTGAATCAACAAAAAGGTTCGGTTGTGCTTAATGAAGAAGGAAAACTCGTTTGTACGTTGTTGGTTCAATTGGAGGCCAATTTGTGTGCAATTCGAGAAAACAAGGATTTGAGCGACCAAATGGACTCCGTTTGATTTCAATCCTCGTATGGCACCATAATAACATCAAATGGTTCATGTTTGACTCAACAAAATGGTCCGGCTGTGCTTAACGAAGAAGGAAAAATCGTTTGTACGTTGTAGGCTCAATTTGAAGCCAATTTGGGTGCAATCCGAGAATTCAAGGATTTGAGTGAGCAAATGGACTTCCGTTTGATTTTCAATCCTTGTGTGGCACCATAATAACGTCAAAATGGGACATGTTTGACTCAAAAAACAAGGTTCGGTTGTGCTTAACGAAGAAGGAAAAATCGTTTGTACGTTGTAGGCTCAATTGGAGGCCAATTTGGGTGCAATCCGAGAATACAAGGATTGAGTGAAGCAATGGACTCCGTTTGATTTTCAATCCTTGCGTGGCACAATAAAACATCAATGGACATGTTTGACTCATAAACAAGTTCGGTTGTGCTTAACGAAGAAGAAAAACTCGTTTGTACGTTGTAGGCTTAATTTGGAGGCCAATTTGGGTGCAATCCGAGAATACAAGGATTTGAGTGAGCAAATGGACTCCCGTTTGATTTCAATCCTCATGTGGCACAATAACGTCAAATGGGACATGTTTGACTCAACAAACAAGTTCGGTTGTGCTTAACGAAGAAGGAAAACTCGTTTGTACGTTGTAGGCTCAATTGGAGGCCAATTTGGGTGCAATCCGAGAATACAAGGATTTGAGTGACCAAATGGACTCCGTTTGA
Source organism: Berberis thunbergii (assembly GCA_003290165.1). Classification (NCBI taxonomy): domain Eukaryota; kingdom Viridiplantae; phylum Streptophyta; class Magnoliopsida; order Ranunculales; family Berberidaceae; genus Berberis; species Berberis thunbergii. The sequence continues at coordinate 37,942 of QNQO01003549.1, read as the reverse complement.
TTTCAATCCTCATGTGGCACCATAATAACATCAAATGGGACATGTTTGAATCAACAAAAAGGTTCGGTTGTGCTTAACGAAGAAGGAAAACTCGTTTGTACGTTGTAGGCTCAATTGGAGGCCAATTTGGGTGCAATCCGAGAATACAAGGATTTGAGTGACCAAATGGACTCCGTTGATTTCTATCCTTCGTGGCACCATAATAACGTCAAATGGGACATGTTTGACTCAACAACAAGTTCGGTTGTGCTTAACGAAGAAGGAAACTCGTTTGTACGTTGTAGGCTCAATTGGAGGCCAATTTGGGTGCAATCCGAGAATACAAGGATTTGAGTGACCAAATGGACTCCGTTTGATTTCAATCCTGCTGTGGCACCATAATAAGTCAAATGGGACATGTTTGACTCAACAAACAAGTTCGGTTTGTGCTTAACGAAGAAGGAAAACTCGTTTGTACGTTGTAGGCTCAATTGGAGGCCAATTTGGGTGCAATCCGAGAATACAAGGATTTGAGTGACCAAATGGACTCCGTTTGATTTCAATCCTCATGTGGCACCATAATAACGTCAAAATGGGACATGTTTGACTCAACAAAAAGTTCGGTTTGTGCTTAACGAAGAAGGAAAACTCGTTTGTACGTTGTAGGCTCAATTGGAGGCCAATTTGGGTGCAATCCGAGAATACAAGGATTTGAGTGACCAAATGGACTCCGTTGATTTCTAATCCTCGTGGACCATAATAACGTCAAATGGGACATGTTTGACTCAACAAAAAGTTCGGTTGTGCTTAACGAAGAAGGAAAACTCGTTTGTACGTTGTAGGCTCAATTGGAGCCAATTTGGGTGCAATCCGAGAATACAAGGATTTGAGTGACCAAATGGACTCCGTTTGATTTCAATCCTCTCGTGTCACCACAATAACGTCAAATGGACATGTTTGACTCAACAAACAAGTTCGGTTGTGCTAAAGAGAAGGAAAACTCGTTTGTACGTTGTAGGCTCAATTTGGAGGCCAATTTGGGTGCAATCCGAGAATACAAGGATTTGAGTGAGCAAATGGACTCCGTTTGATTTCAATCCTCACGTGGCACCATAATAACGTCAAATGGGACATGTTTTGACTCAACAAACAAGTTCGGTTGTGCTTAACGAAGAAGGAAAACTCGTTTGTACGTTGTAGGCTCAATTGGAGGCCAATTTGGGTGCAATCCGAGAATAAAGGATTTGAGTGACCAAATGGATCCGTTTGATTTCAATCCTCAGTGGCACCATAATAACATCAAATGGGACATGTTTGACTCAACAAACAAGTTTCGGTTGTGCTTAACGAAGAAGGAAAACTCGTTGTACGTTGTAGGCTCAATTGGAGGCCAATTTGGGTGCAATCCGAGAATACAAGGATTTGAGTGAGCAAATGGACTCCGTTTGATTTCAATCCTCTCGTGGCACCACAATAACGTCAAATGGGACATGTTTGACTCAATAAACAAGTTCGGTTGTGCTTAACGAAGAAGGAAAACTCGTTTGTACGTTGTAGGCTCAATTGGAGGCCAATTTGGGTGCAATCCGAGAATACAAGGATTTGAGTGAGCAAATGGACTCCGTTTGATTTCATCCTCATGTGGCACCATAATAACGTCAAATGGGACATGTTTGACTCAATAAACAAGGTTCGGTTTGTGCTTAACGAAGAAGGAAAACTCGTTTGTACGTTGTAGGCTCAATTGGAGGCCAATTTGGGTGCAATCCGAGAATACAAGGATTTGAGTGACCAAATGGACTCCGTTTGATTTCAATCCTTGCGTGGCACCATAATAACGTCAAATGGGACATGTTTGACTCAACAAACAAGTTCGGTTGTGCTTAACGAAGAAGGAAAACTCGTTTGTACGTTGTAGGCTCAATTGGAGGCCAATTTGGGTGCAATCCGAGAATACAAGGATTTGAGTGACCAAATGGACTCCGTTTGATTTCAATCCTCATGGGCACCATAATAACGTCAAATGGGACATGTTTGACTCAACAAAAAGGTTCGGTTGTGCTTAACGAAGAAGGAAAACTGTTTGTAATTGTAGGCTCAATTGGAGGCCAATTTGGGTGCAATCCGAGAATACAAGGATTTGAGTGACCAAATGGACTCCGTTTGATTTCATCCTCGTGGCACATAATAACGTCAAATGGGACATGTTTGACTCAACAAACAAGTTCGGTTGTGCTTAACGAAGAAGGAAACTCGTTTGTACGTTGTAGGCTCAATTGGAGGCCAATTTGGGGTGCAATCCGAGAATACAAGGATTTGAGTGACCAAATGGACTCCGTTTGATTTCAATCCTCATGTGGCACCATAATAACGTCAAATGGGACATGTTTGACTCAACAAAAAGGTTCGGTTGTGCTTAACGAAGAAGGAAAACTCGTTTGTACGTTGTAGGCTCAATTGGAGGCCAATTTGGGTGCAATCCGAGAATACAAGGATTTGAGTGACCAAATGGACTTGCTTGGTTTCTAACACACATAGCACCATAATAATGTCAAATGGGACATGTTTGACTCAACAAACAAGTTCGGTTGTGCTTAACGAAGAAGGAAAACTCGTTTGTACGTTGTAGGCTCAATTGGAGGCCAATTTGGGTGCAATCCGAGAATACAAGGATTTGAGTGAGCAAATGGACTCCGTTTGATTTCAATCCATACGTGACACCATAAGAACGTCAAATGGGACATGTTTGAATCAACAAAAAGGTTCGGTTGTGCTGAACGAAAATGGAAAACTCGTTTGTACGTTGTAGGCTCAATTGGAGGCCAATTTGGGTCCAATCCGAGAATACAAGGATTTGAGTGACCAAATGGACTCCGTTTGATTTCAATCCTTGCTTGGCACCATAATAACATAAAATGGGACGTGTTTGACTCAACAAACAAGTTCGGTTGTGCTTAACGAAGAAGGAAAACTCGTTTGTACGTTGTAGGCTCAATTTGAGGACAATTTGGGTGCAATCCGAGAATACAAGGATTAGAGTGACCAAATGGACTCCGTTTGATTTCAATACTCACGTGGCACCATAATAACATCAAATGGGACATGTTTGACTCAACAAAAAGTTCGGTTGTGCTTAACGAAGAAGGAAAACTCGTTTGTACGTTGTAGGCTCAATTGGAGGCCAATTTGGGTGCAATCCGAGAATACAAGGATTTGAGTGAGCAAATGGACTCCGTTTGATTTCAATCCTCATGTGGCACCATAATAACGTCAAATGGGACATGTTTGACTCAACAAAAAGGTTCGGTTGTGCTTAACGAAGAAGGAAAACTCGTTTGTACGTTGTAGGTTCAATTGGAGGCCAATTTGGGTGCAATCCGAGAAACAAGGATTTGAGTGACCAAATGGACTCCGTTTGATTTCAATCCTCGGATGGCACATAATAACGTCAAATGGGACATGTTTGACTCAACAAAAATGGTCCGGTTGTGCTTAACGAAGAAGGAAAATCGTTTGTACGTTGTAGGCTTAATTGGAGGCCAATTTGGGTGCAATCCGAGAATAGAAGGATTTGAGTGACCAAATGGACTACGTTTGTTTTCAATCCTCCACGTGGCACCATAATAACGTCAAAAGGGACATGTTTGACTGAACTAAAAGGTTCGGTTGTGCTTAACGAAGAAGGAAAACTCGTTATGTACGATTGTAGGCTCAATTGGAGGCCCAATTTGGGTGTCAATCCGTGAATACAAGGATTTGAGTGAGAAAAGGACTCCGTTTGATTTCAACTCACGTGGCAACATAAGATCCAAATGGACATGTTTACTCACAAAAAGGTTCGGTTGTGCTTAACGAAGATGGAAAACTCGTTTGTACGTTGTAGTTCAATTGGAGGCCAATTTGGGTGCAATCCGAGAATACAAGGATTTGAGTGAGAAAATGGACTCCGTTTGATTTCAATCCTCATGTGGCACCATAATAACTCAAATGGGACATGTTTGACTCAAAAAAAGTTCGTTGTGCTTAACGAAGAAGGAAAACTCGTTTGTACGTTGTAGGCTCAATTGGAGGCCAATTTGGGTGCAATCCGAGAATACAAGGATTTGAGTGACCAAATGGACTCCGTTTGATTTCAATCCTTGCGTGGCACCATAATAACGTCAAATGGGACATTTTTGACTCAACAAAAAAGTTCGGTTGTGCTTAACGAAGAAGGAAAACTCGTTTGTACGTTGTAGGCTCAATTGGAGGCCAATTTGGGTGCAATCCGAGAATACAAGGATTTGAGTGACCAAATGGACTCCTGCTTGATTTCAATCCTCATGTGGCACATAATAACGTCAAATGGGACATGTTTGACTCAACAAAAAGGTTCGGTTGTGCTTAACGAAGAAGGAAAACTCGTTTGTACGTTGTAGGCTCAATTGGAGGCCAATTTGGGTCCAATCCGAGAATACAAGGATTTGAGTGACCAAATGGACTTGCTTGGTTTCTAACACACATAGGCACCATAATAATGTCAAATGGGACATGTTTGACTCAACAAACAAGTTCGGTTGTGCTTAACGAAGAAGGAAAACTCGTTTGTACGTTGTAGGCTCAATTGGAGGCCAATTTGGGTGCAATCCGAGAATACAAGGATTTGAGTGAGCAAATGGACTCCGTTTGATTTCAAACCATGCGTGACACCATAAGAACGTCAAATGGGACATGTTTGAATCAACAAAAAGGTTCGGTTGTGCTGAACGAAAATGGAAACTCGTTTGTACGTTGTAGGCTCAATTGGAGGCCAATTTGGGTCCAATCCTAGAATACAAGGATTTGAGTGACCAAATGGACTCCGTTTGATTTCAATCCTTGCTTGGCACCATAATAACATAAAATGGGACGTGTTTGACTCAACAAACAAGTTCGGTTGTCCTTAACGAAGAAGGAAAACTCGTTTGTACGTTGTAGGCTCAATTTGAGGACCAATTTGGGTGCAATCCGAGAATACAAGGATTTAGAGTGACCAAATGGACTCCGTTTGATTTCAATACTCACATGGCACCATAATAACATCAATGGGACATGTTTGACTCAACTAAAAGTTTAGTTGTGCTTAACGAAGAAGGAAAACTCGTTTGTACGTTGTAGGCTCAATTGGAGGCAATTGGGTGCAATCCGAGAATACAAGGATTTGAGTGAGAAAATGGACTCCGTTTGATTTCAATCCTCATGTGGCACCATAAGAACGTCAAATGGGACATGTTTGAATCAACAAAAAGGTTCGATTGTGCTTAATGAAGAAGGAAAACTCGTTTGTACGTTGTAGGCTCAATTGGAGGCCAATTTGTGTGCAATCCGAGAAAACAAGGATTTGAGTGACCAAATGGACTCCGTTTGATTTCAAACCTCGCATGGCACCATAATAACGTCAAATGGGACATGTTTGACTCAACAAAAAGGTTCGGTTGTGCTTAACGAAGAAGGAAAACTCGTTTGTACGTTGTAGGCTCAATTGGAGGCCAATTTGGGTGCAATCCGAGAATACAAGGATTTGAGTGACCAAATGGACTCCGTTTGATTTCAATCCTCACGTGGCACCATAATAACGTCAAAATGGGACATGTTTGACTCAACAAAAAGGTTCGGTTGTGCTTAACGAAGAAGGAAAACTCGTTTGTACGTTGTAGGCTCAATTGGAGGCCAATTTGGGTGCAATCCGAGAATACAAGGATTTGAGTGAGCAAATGGACTCCGTTTGATTTCAATCCTCACGTGGCACCATAATAATGCAAATGGGACATGTTTGACTCAACAAAAGGTTCGGTTGTGCTTAACGAAGATGGAAAACTCGTTTGTACGTTGTAGGTTCAATTGGAGGCCAATTTGGGTGCAATCCGAGAATACAAGGATTTGAGTGACCAAATGGACTCCGTTTGATTTCAATCCTCATGTGGCACCATAATAACTCAAATGGGACATGTTTGACTAAAAAAAAGGTTCGGTTTGCTTAACGAAGAAGGAAAACTCGTTTGTACGTTGTAGGCTCAATTGGAGGACAATTTGGGTGCAATCCGAGAATACAAGGATTTGAGTGACCAAATGGACTCCGTTTGATTTCAATCCTTGCTTGGCACCATAATAACGTAAAATGGGACATTTTGACTCAACAAAAAGTTCGGTTGTGCTTAACGAAGAAGGAAAACTCGTTTGTACGTTGTAGGCTCAATTGGAGGCCAATTTGGGTGCAATCCGAGAATACAAGGATTTGAGTGAACCAAATGGACTCCGTTTGATTTCAATCCTCATGTGGCACCATAATAACGTCAAATGGGACATGTTTGACTCAACAAAAAGGTTCGGTTGTGCTTAACGAAGAAGGAAAACTCGTTTGTACGTTGTAGGCTCAATTGGAGGCCAATTTGGGTGCAATCCGAGAATACAAGGATTTGAGTGACCAAATGGACTCCGTTTGATTTCAATCACTCGTGGCACCATAATAATGTCAAATGGGACATGTTTGACTCAACAAAAAGTTCGGTTGTGCTTAACGAAGAAGGAAAACTCGTTTGTACGTTGTAGGCTCAATTGGAGGCCAATTTGGGTGCAATCCGAGAATACAAGGATTTGAGTGAGCAAATGGACTCCGTTTGATTTCAACTCATGTGGCACCATAATAACGTCAAATGGGACATGTTTGACTCAACAAAAAGGTTCGGTTGTGCTAACGAAGAAGGAAAACTCGTTTGTACGTTGTAGGCTCAATTGGAGGCCAATTTGGGTGCAATCCGAGAATACAAGGATTTGAGTGACCAAATGGACTCCGTTTGATTTCAATCCTGCTTGGCACCATAATAACGTAAATGGGACATGTTTGACTCAACAAACAAGTTCGGTTGTGCTTAACGAAGAAGGAAAACTCGTTTGTACGTTGTAGGCTCAATTGGAGGCCAATTTGGGTGCAATCCGAGAATACAAGGATTTGAGTGACCAAATGGACTCCGTTTGATTTCAATACTGCATGGCACCATAATAACGTCAAATGGGACATGTTTGACTCAACTAAAAGTTCGGTTGTGCTTAACGAAGAAGGAAAACTCGTTTGTACGTTGTAGGCTCAATTGGAGGCCAATTTGGGTGCAATCCGAGAATACAAGGATTTGAGTGAGCAAATGGACTCCGTTTGATTTCAATCCTCATGTGGCACCATAATAACGTCAAATGGGACATGTTTGAATCAACAAAAAGTTCGGTTGTGCTTAACGAAGAAGGAAAACTCGTTTGTACGTTGTAGGCTCAATTGGAGGCCAATTTGGGTGCAATCCGAGAATACAAGGATTTGAGTGACCAAATGGACTCCGTTTGATTTCAATCCTGCATGGCACCATAATAACGTCAAATGGGACATGTTTGACTCAACAAAAAGTTCGGTTGTGCTTAACGAAGAAGGAAAACTCGTTTGTACGTTGTAGGCTCAATTGGAGGCCAATTTGGGTGCAATCCGAGAATACAAGGATTTGAGTGACCAAATGGACTCCGTTTGATTTCAATCCTCACGTGGCACCATAATAACGTCAAATGGGACATGTTTGACTCAACAAAAGGTTCGGTTGTGCTTAACGAAGAAGGAAAACTCGTTTGTACGTTGTAGGCTCAATTGGAGGCCAATTTGGGTGCAATCCGAGAATACAAGGATTTGAGTGACCAAATGGACTCCGTTTGATTTCAATCCTCACGTGGCACCATAATAACGTCAAATGGGACATGTTTGACTCAACAAAAAGGTTCGGTTGTGCTTAACGAAGAAGGAAAACTCGTTTGTACGTTGTAGGCTCAATTGGAGGCCAATTTGGGTGCAATCCGAGAATACAAGGATTTGAGTGAGCAAATGGACTCCGTTTGATTTCAATCCTCATGTGGCACCATAATAACGTCAAATGGGACATGTTTGACTCAACAAAAAGTTCGGTTGTGCTTAACGAAGAAGGAAAACTCGTTTGTACGTTGTAGGCTCAATTGGAGGACAATTTGGGTGCAATCCGAGAATACAAGGATTTGAGTGACCAAATGGACTCCGTTTGATTTCAATCCTTGCTTGGCACCATAATAACGTCAAATGGGACATTTTTGACTCAACAAAAAAGTTCGTTTGTGCTTAACGAAGAAGGAAAAACTCGTTTGTACGTTGTAGGCTCAATTGGAGGCCAATTTGGGTGCAATCCGAGAATACAAGGATTTGAGTGACCAAATGGACTCCGCTTGATTTCAATCCTCATGTGGCACCATAATAACGTCAAATGGGACATGTTTGACTCAACAAAAAGGTTCGGTTGTGCTTAACGAAGAAGGAAAACTCGTTTGTACGTTGTAGGCTCAATTGGAGGCCAATTTGGGTGCAATCCGAGAATACAAGGATTTGAGTGACCAAATGGACTCCGTTTGATTTCAATCTCATGTGGCACCATAATAATGTCAAATGGGACATGTTTGACTCAACAAACAAGTTCGGTTGTGCTTAACGAAGAAGGAAAACTCGTTTGTACGTTGTAGGCTCAATTGGAGGCCAATTTGGGTGCAATCCGAGAATACAAGGATTTGAGTGAGCAAATGGACTCCGTTTGATTTCAATCCATGCGTGACACCATAAGAACGTCAAATGGGACATGTTTGACTCAACAAAAAGTTCGGTTGTGCTTAACGAAGAAGGAAAACTCGTTTGTACGTTGTAGGCTCAATTGGAGGCCAATTTGGGTCCAATCCGAGAATACAAGGATTTGAGTGACCAAATGGACTCCGTTTGATTTCAATCCTTGCTGGCACCATAATAACGTCAAATGGGACATGTTTGACTCAACAAACAAGTTCGGTTGTCCTTAACGAAGAAGGAAAACTCGTTTGTACGTTGTAGGCTCAATTGGAGGACAATTTGGGTGCAATCCGAGAATACAAGGATTTGAGTGACCAAATGGACTCCGTTTGATTTCAATCCTCACGTGGCACCATAATAACATCAAATGGGACATGTTTGACTCAACAAAAAGTTCGTTGTGCTTAACGAAGAAGGAAAACTCGTTTGTACGTTGTAGGCTCAATTGGAGGCCAATTTGGGTGCAATCCGAGAATACAAGGATTTGAGTGACCAAATGGACTCCGTTTGATTTCAATCCTCATGTGGCACCATAATAACGTCAAATGGGACATGTTTGAATCAACAAAAAGGTTCGGTTGTGCTTAACGAAGAAGGAAAACTCGTTTGTACGTTGTAGGCTCAATTGGAGGCCAATTTGGGTGCAATCGAGAATACAAGGATTTGAGTGACCAAATGGACTCCGTTTGATTTCAATCCTCGCATGGCACCATAATAACGTCAAATGGGACATGTTTGACTCAACAAAAAGTTCGGTTGTGCTTAACGAAGAAGGAAAACTCGTTTGTACGTTGTAGGCTCAATTGGAGGCCAATTTGGGTGCAATCCGAGAATACAAGGATTTGAGTGACCAAATGGACTCCGTTGATTTCAATCCTCAGTGGCACCATAATAACGTCAAATGGGACATGTTTGACTCAACAAAAAGTTCGGTTGTGCTTAACGAAGAAGGAAAACTCGTTTGTACGTTGTAGGCTCAATTGGAGGCCAATTTGGGTGCAATCCGAGAATACAAGGATTTGAGTGAGCAAATGGACTCCGTTTGATTTCAATCCTCACGTGGCACCATAATAACGTCAAATGGGACATGTTTGACTCAACAAAAAGGTTCGGTTGTGCTTAACGAAGAAGGAAAACTCGTTTGTACGTTGTAGGCTCAATTGGAGGCCAATTTGGGTGCAATCCGAGAATACAAGGATTTGAGTGACAAATGGACTCCGTTTGATTTCAATCCTCGTGGCACCATAATAACGTCAAATGGGACATGTTTGACTCAACAAAAAGTTCGGTTGTGCTTAACGAAGAAGGAAAACTCGTTTGTACGTTGTAGGCTCAATTGGAGGCCAATTTGGGTGCAATCCGAGAATACAAGGATTTGAGTGACCAAATGGACTCCGTTTGATTTCAATCCTGCTTGGCACCATAATAACGTAAAATGGGACATGTTTGACTCAACAAAAAGTTCGGTTTGTGCTTAACGAAGAAGGAAAACTCGTTTGTACGTTGTAGGCTCAATTGGAGGCCAATTTGGGTGCAATCCGAGAATACAAGGATTTGAGTGACCAAATGGACTCCGTTTGATTTCAATCCTCATGTGGCACAATAATAACGTCAAATGGGACATGTTTGACTCAACAAAAAGTTCGGTTTGTGCTTAACGAAGAAGGAAAACTCGTTTGTACGTTGTAGGCTCAATTGGAGGCCAATTTGGGTGCAATCCGAGAATACAAGGATTTGAGTGACCAAATGGACTCCGTTTGATTTCAATCCTGCGTGGCACCATAATAATGTCAAATGGGACATGTTTGACTCAACAAACAAGTTCGTTGTGCTTAACGAAGAAGGAAAACTCGTTTGTACGTTGTAGGCTCAATTGGAGGACAATTTGGGTGCAATCCGAGAATACAAGGATTTGAGTGACCAAATGGACTCCGTTTGATTTCAATCCTCATGTGGCACCAATAATAACGTCAAATGGGACATGTTTGACTCAACAAAAAGGTTCGGTTGTGCTTAACGAAGAAGGAAAACTCGTTTGTACGTTGTAGGCTCAATTGGAGGCCAATTTGGGTGCAATCCGAGAATACAAGGATTTGAGTGACCAAATGGACTCCGTTTGATTTCAATCCTTGTGGCACCATAATAACGTCAAATGGGACATGTTTGACTCAACAAAAAGTTCGGTTGTGCTTAACGAAGAAGGAAAACTCGTTTGTACGTTGTAGGCTCAATTGGAGGCCAATTTGGGTGCAATCCGAGAATACAAGGATTTGAGTGACCAAATGGACTCCGCTTGATTTCAATCCTCATGTGGCACATAATAACGTCAAATGGGACATGTTTGACTCAACAAAAAGGTTCGGTTGTGCTTAACGAAGAAGGAAACTCGTTTGTACGTTGTAGGCTCAATTGGAGGCCAATTTGGGTGCAATCCGAGAATACAAGGATTTGAGTGACCAAATGGACTCCGTTTGATTTCAATCCTTCGTGGCACCATAATAACGTCAAATGGGACATGTTTGACTCAACAAACAAGTTCGGTTGTGCTTAACGAAGAAGGAAAACTCGTTTGTACGTTGTAGGCTCAATTGGAGGCCAATTTGGGTGCAATCCGAGAATACAAGGATTTGAGTGACCAAATGGACTCCGTTTGATTTCAATCCTCATGTGGCACCATAATAAGTCAAATGGGACATGTTTGACTCAACAAAAAGTTCGGTTGTGCTTAACGAAGAAGGAAAACTCGTTTGTACGTTGTAGGCTCAATTGGAGGCCAATTTGGGTGCAATCCGAGAATACAAGGATTTGAGTGACCAAATGGACTCCGTTTGATTTCAATCTCACGTGGCACCATAATAACATCAAATGGGACATGTTTGAATCAACAAAAAGGTTCGTTTGTGCTTAACGAAGAAGGAAAACTCGTTTGGACGTTGTAGGCTCAATTGGAGGCCAATTTGGGTGCAATCCGAGAATGCAAGGATTTGTGTAACCAAATGGACTCTGCTTGATTTCAATCCTCATGTGGCACAATAATAAAGTCAAATGGGACATGTTTGACTGAACAAAAAGGTTCGGTTTTGCTTAACGAAGAAGGAAAACTCGTTTGTACGTTGTAGGCTCAATTGGAGGCCAATTTGGGTCCAATCCGAGAATACAAGGATTTGAGGGACCAAATGGACTCTGTTTGATTTCAATCCTTGCTTGGCACCATAATAATGTAAAATAGGACATGTTTGACTCAACAAACAAGTTCTGTTGTCCTTAACGAGAAGGAAAACTCGTTTGTACGCTGTAGGCTCAATTGGAGGACAATTTGGGTGCAATCCGAGAATACAAGGATTAGAGTGACCAAATGGACTCCGTTTGATTTCAATCCTCATGTGGCACCATATTACGATCAAATGGGACATGTTTGAATCAACAAAAAGGTCCGGTTGTGCTTAACGAAGAAGGAAAACTCGTTTGTACGTTGTAGGTTCAATTGGAGGCCAATTTTTGTGCAATCCGAGAATACAAGGATTTGAGTGAGAAAATGGACTCCGTTTGATTTCAATCCTTGCTTGGCACCATATTAACGTAAAATGGGAAATGTTTGACACAACAAAAAAGTTCGTTTGTGCTTAACGAAGAAGGAAAACTCGTTTGGACGTTGCAGGATCAATTGGAGGCCAATTTGTGTGCAATCCTAGAATACAAGGATTTGAGTAACCAAATGGACTCTGCTTGATTTCAATCCTCATGTGGCACAATAATAACGTCAAATGGACATGTTTGACTCAACAAAAAGGTTTGGTTTTGCTTAACGAAAAAGTAAAACTTGTTTGTACGTTGTAGGCTCAATTGGAGGCCAATTTGGGTCCAATCCGAGAATACAAGGATTTGAGTGACAAAATGGACTCTGTTTGATTTCAATCCTTGCTTGGCACCATGATAATGTAAAATAGGACATGTTTGACTCAACAAACAAGTTCGGTTGTCCTTAACGAAGAAGGAAAACCAGTTTGTACGTTGTAGGCTCAATTTGAGGACAATTTGGGTGCAATCCGAGAATACAAGGATTAGAGTGACCAAATGGACTCCGTTTTATTTCAATACTCGCATGGCACCATAATAACATCAGATGGGACATGTTTGACTCAACTAGAAGGTTTAGTTGTGATTAACGAAGAAGGAAAACTCGTTTGTACGTTGTAGGCTCAATTGGAGGCCAATTTGGGTGCAATCCGAGAATACAAGGATTTGAGTGAGAAAATTGACTCCGTTTGATTTCAATCCTCACGTGGAACCATAAGAACATCAAATGGGACATGTTTGAATCAACAAAAAGGTTCGGTTGTGCTTAACGAAGAAGGAAAACTCGTTTGTACGTTGTAGGTTCAATTGGAGGCCAATTTGTGTGCAATTCGAGAAAACAAGGATTTGAGCGACCAAATGGACTCCGTTTGATTTCAATCCTCGCATGGCACCATAAGAACGCCAAATGGGACATGTTTGACTCATCAAAATGTTTCGATTCTGTTTAACGAAGATGGAAAACTCGTTTGTACGTTGTAGGTTCAATTGGAGGCCAATTTGGGTGCAATCCGAGAATACAGGGATTTGAGTAACCAAATGGACTTGCTTGGTTTCTAACACACCTAGCACCATAATAATGTCAAATGGGACATGTTTGAATCAACAAACAAGTTCGGTTGTGCTTAACGAAGAAGGAAAACTCGTTTGTACGTTGTAGGCTCAATTGGAGGCCAATTTGGGTGCAATCCGAGAATACAAGGATTTGAGTGAGCAAATGGACTCCGTTTGATTTCAATCCTTGCTTGGCACCATAATAACGTAAAATGGGACGTGTTTGACTCAACAAACAAGTTCGGTTGTCCTTAACGAAGAAGGAAAACTCGTTTGTACGTTGTAGGCTCAATTTGAGGACAATTTGGGTGCAATCCGAGAATACAAGGATTAGAGTGACCAAATGGACTCCGTTTGATTTCAATACTCACATGGCACCATAATAACATCATATGGGACATGTTTGACTCAACTAAAAGTTTTAGTTGTGATTAATGAAGAAGGAAAACTCGTTTGTACGTTGTAGGCTCAATTGGAGGCCAATTTGGGTGCAATCCGAGAATACAAGGATTTGAGTGAGAAAATGGACTCCGTTTGATTTATAGCCATGCGTGACACCATAAGAACGTCAAATGGGACATGTTTGAATCAACAAAAAGGTTCGGTTGTGCCGAACGAAAATGGAAAACTCGTTTGTACGTTGTAGGCTCAATTGGAGGCCAATTTGGGTCCAATCCGAGAATACAAGGATTTGAGTGACCAAATGGACTCCGTTTGATTTCAATCCTTGCTTGGCACCATAATAACTTAAAATTGGACGTGTTTGACTCAACAAACAAGTTCGGTTGTCCTTAACGAAGAAGGAAAACTCGTCTGTACGTTGTAGGCTCAATTTGAGGACAATTTGGGTGCAATCCGAGAATACAAGGATTAGAGTGAACAAATGGACTCCGTTTGATTTCAATACTCACATGGCACCATAATAACATCATATGGGACATGTTTGACTCAACTAAAAGTTTTAGTTGTGATTAACGAAGAAGGAAAACTCGTTTGTACGTTGTAGGCTCAATTGGAGGCCAATTTGGGTGTAATCCGAGAATACAAGGATTTCAGTGAGAAAATAGACTCCGTTTGATTTCAATCCTCATGTGGCACCATAAGAACGTCAAATGGGACATGTTTGAATCAACAAAAAGGTACGGTTGTGCTTAATGAAGAAGGAAAACTCGTTTGTACGTTGTAGGTACAATTGGAGGCTAATTTGTGTGCAATTCGAGAAAACAAGGATTTGAGCGACCAAATGGACTCCGTTTGATTTCAAACCTCGCATGGCGCCATAATAACGTCAAATGGGACATGTTTGACTCAACAAAATGGTCCGGTTGTGCTTAACGAAGAAGGAAAAATCGTTTGTACGTTGTAGGCTTAATTGGAGGCCAATTTGGGTGCAATCCGAGAATAGAAGGATTTGAGTGACCAAATGGACTACGTTTGATTTCAATCCTCACGTGGCTCCATAATAACGTCAAAAGGGACATGTTTGACTGAACTAAAAGGTTCGGTTGTGCTTAACGAAGAATGAAAACTCGTATGTACGATGTAGGCTCAATTGGAGGCCAATTTGGGTGTAATCCGAGAATAAAAGATTTTAGTGAGAAAAAGGACTCCGTTTAATTTCAATCCACACGTGGCAACATAAGAATGCCAAATGAGACATGTTTGACTCATCAAAATGGTTCCGTTGTGCTTAACGAAGATGGAAAACTCGTTTGTACGTTGTAGGTTCAATTGGAGGCCAATTTGGGTGCAATCCGAGAATACAAGGATTTGAGTGAGAAAATGGACTCCGTTTGATTTCAATCCTCATGTGGCACAATAAGAACCTCAAATGGGACATGTTTGACTAAAAAAAAAGGTTCGCTTTTGCTTAACGAAGAAGGAAAACTCGTTTGTGCGTTGTAGGCTCAATTGGAGGACAATTTGGGTACAATCCGAGAATAGAAGGATTTGAGTGACCAAATGGACTCCGTTTGATTTCAATCCTTGCTTGGCACCATATTAACGTAAAATGTGACATTTTTGACACAACAAAAAAGTTCATTTGTGCTTAACGAAGAAGGAAAACTCGTTTGGACGTTGTTGGCACAATTGGAGGCCAATTTGGGTGCAATCTGAGAATACAAGGATTTGAGTAACCAAATGGACTCTGCTTGATTTCAATCCTCATGTGGCACAATAATAAAGTCAAATGGGACATGTTTGACTCAACAAAAAGGTTCGGTTTTGCTTAACGAAGAAGGAAAACTCGTTTGTACGTTGTAAGCTTAATTGGAGGCCAATTTGGGTCCAATCCGAGAATACAAGGATTTGAGTGACCAAATGGACTCTGTTTGATTTCAATCCATGCTTGGCACCATAATAATGTAAAATAGGACATGTTTGACTCAACAAACAAGTTCGGTTGTCCTTAACGAAGAAGGAAAACTCGTTTGTACGTTGTAGGCTCAATTGGAGGACAATTTGGGTGCAATCCGAGAATACAAGGATTAGAGTGACCAAATGGACTCCGTTTTATTTCAATACTCGCATGGCACCATAATAACATCAGATGGGACATGTTTGACTCAACTAAAAGGTTTAGTTGTGATTAACGAAGAAGGAAAACTCGTTTGTACGATGTAGGTTCAATTGGAGGCCAATTTGGGTGCAATCCGAGAATACATGGATTTGAGTGACCAAATGGACTTGCTTGGTTTCTAACACACATAGCACCATAATAATGTCAAATGGGACATGTTTGAATCAACAAAAAGGTTCGGTTGTGCTTAACGAAGAAGGAAAACTCGTTTGTACTTTGTAGGTTCAATTGGAGGCCAATTTGTGTGCAATCCGAGAATACAAGGATTTGAGTGAGAAAATGGACTCCGTTTGATTTCAATCCTTGCTTGGCACCATATTAACGTAAAATGGGACATGTTTGACACAACAAAAAAGTTCGTTTGTGCTTAACGAAGAAGGAAAACTCGTTTGGACGTTGTAGGATCAATTGGAGGCCAATTTGGGTGCAATCCTAGAATACAAGGATTTGAGTAACCAAATGGACTCTGCTTGATTTCAATCCTCATGTGGCACAATAATAACATCAAATGGACATGTTTGACTCAACAAAAAGGTTCGGTTTTGCTTAACGAAGAAGGAAAACTTGTTTGTACGTTGTAGGCTCAATTGGAGGCCAATTTGGGTCCAATCCGAGAATACAAGGATTTGAGTGACAAAATGGACTCTGTTTGATTTCAGTCCTTTCTTGGCACCATGATAATGTAAAATAGGACATGTTGGACTCAACAAACAAGTTCGGTTGTCCTTAACGAAGAAGGAAAACAAGTTTGTACGTTGTAGGCTCAATTTGAGGACAATTTGGGTGCAATCTGAGAATACAAGGATTAGAGTGACCAAATGGACTCCGTTTTATTTCAATACTCGCATGGCACCATAATAACATCAGATGGGACATGTTTGACTCAACTAAAAGGTTTAGTTGTGATTAACGAAGAAGGAAAACTCGTTTGTACGATGTAGGCTCAATTGGAGGCCAATTTGGGTGCAATCCGAGAATACAAGGATTTGAGTGAGAAAATTGACTCCGTTTGATTTCAATCCTCACGTGGAACCATAAGAACATCAAATGGGACATGTTTGAATCAACAAAAAGGTTCGGTTGTACTTAAAGAAGAAGGAAAACTCGGTTGTACGTTGTAGGTTCAATTGGAGGCCAATTTGTGTGCAATTCGAGAAAACAAGGATTTGAGCGACCAAATGGACTCCGTTTGATTTCAATCCTTGCATGGCACCATAAGAAAGCCAAATGGGACATGTTTGACTCATCAAAATGGTTCGATTGTGTTTAACGAAGATGGAAAACTCGTCTGTACATTGTAGGTACAATTGGAGGCCAATTTGGGTGCAATTCGAGAATACATGGATTTGAGTGACCAAATGGACTTGCTTGGTTTCTAACACACATAGCACCATAATAATGTCAAATGGGACATGTTTGAATCAACAAAAAGGTTCGATTGTGCTTAACGAAGAAGGAAAACTCGTTTGTACGTTGTAGGTTGAATTGGAGGCCAATTTGTGTGCAATCCGAGAATACAAGGATTTGAGTGAGAAAATGGACTCCGTTTGATTTCAATCCTTGCTTGGCACCATATTAACGTAAAATGGGACATGTTTGACACAACAAAAAAGTTCGTTTGTGCTTAACGAAGAAGGAAAACTCTTTTGGACGTTGTAGGATCAATTGGAGGCCAATTTGGGTGCAATCCGAGAATACATGGATTTGAGTGACCAAATGGACTTGCTTGGTTTCTAACACACATAGCACCATAATAATGTCAAATGGGACATGTTTGAATCAACAAACAAGTTCGGTTGTGCTTAACGAAGAAGGAAAACTCGTTTGTACGTTGTAGGCTCAATTGGAGGCCAATTTGGGTGCAATCCGAGAATACAAGGATTTGAGTGAGCAAATGTATTCCGTTTGATTTCAATCCATGCGTGACACCATAAGAACGTCAAATGGGACATGTTTGAATCAACAAAAAGGTTCGGTTGTGCTGAACGAAAATGGAAAACTCGTATGTACGTTTTAGGCTCAATTGGAGGCCAATTTGGGTCCAATCCGAGAATACAAGGATTTGAGTGACCAAATGGACTCCGATTTATTTCAATCCTTGCTTGGCACCATAATAACATCATATGGGACATGTTTGACTCAACTAAAAGTTTTAGTTGTGATTAACGAAGAAGGAAAACTCGTTTGTACGTTGTAGGCTCAATTGGAGGCCAATTTGGGTGCAATCCGAGAATACAAGGATTTGAGTGAGAAAATGGACTCCGTTTGATTTCAATCCATGCGTGACACCATAAGAACGTCAAATGGGACATGTTTGAATCAACAAAAAGGTTCGGTTGTGCTGAACGAAAATGGAAAACTCGTTTGTACGTTGTAGGCTCAATTGGAGGCCAATTTGGGTCCAATCCGAGAATACAAGGATTTGAGTGACCAAATGGACTCCGTTTGATTTCAATCCTTGCTTGGCACCATAATAACGTAAAATGGGACGTGTTTGACTCAACAAACAAGTTCAGTTGTCCTTAACGAAGAAGGAAAACTCGTTTGTACGTTGTAGGCTCAATTTGAGGACAAATTGGGTGCAATCCGAGAATACAAGGATTAGAGTGACCAAATGGACTCCGTTTGATTTCAATACTCACATGGCACCATAATAACATCATATGGGACATGTTTGACTCAACTAAAAGTTTTAGTTGTGATTAACGAAGAAGGAAAACTCGTTTGTACGTTGTAGGCTCAATTGGAGGCCATCTTGGGTGCAATCCGAGAATACAAGGATTTGAGTGAGAAAATGGACTCCGTTTGATTTCAATCCTCATGTGGCACCATAAGAACGTCAAATGGGACATGTTTGAATCAACAAAAAGGTTCGGTTGTGCTTAATGAAGAAGGAAAACTCGTTTGTACGTTGTAGGTTCAATTGGAGGCTAATTTGTGTGCAATTCGAGAAAACAAGGATTTGAGCGACCAAATGGACTCCGTTTGATTTCAAACCTCGCATGGCACCATAATAACGTCAAATGGGACATGTTTGACTCAACAAAATGGTCCGGTTGTGCTTAACGAAGAAGGAAAAATCGTTTGTACGTTGTAGGCTTAATTGGAGGCCAATTTGGCTGCAATCCGAGAATAGAAGGATTTGAGTGACCAAATGGACTACGTTTCTTTTCAATCCTCACGTGGCACCATAATAACGTCAAAGAGGACATGTTTGAATGAACTAAAAGGTTCGGTTGTAAGAAAAAGGACTCCGTTTGATTTCAATCCACACGTGGCAACATAAGAATGCAAAATGAGACATGTTTGACTCATCAAAATGGTTCGGTTGTGCTTAACGAAGATGGAAAACTCGTTTGTACTTTGTAGGTTCAATTGGAGGCCAATTTGGGTGCAATCCGAGAATACAAGGATTTGAGTGAGAAAATGGACTCCGTTTGATTTCAATCCTCATGTGGCACCATAAGAACCTCAAATGGGACATGTTTGACTAAAAAAAAGGTTCGCTTTTGCTTAACGAAGAAGGAAAACTCGTTTGTGCGTTGTAGGCTCAATTGGAGGACAATTTGGGTACAATCCGAGAATACAAGGATTTGAGTGACCAAATGGACTCTGTTTGATTTCAATCCTTGCTTGGCACCATATTAACGTAAAATGTGACATTTTTGACACAACAAACAAGTTCGGTTGTCCTTAACGAAGAAGGAAAACTCGTTTGTACGTTGTAGGCTCAATTGGGGGACAATTTGGGTGCAATCCGAGAATACAAGGATTAGAGTGACCAAATGGACTCCGTTTGATTTCAATCCTCATGTGGCACCATATTACTATCAAATGGGACATGTTTGAATCAACAAAAAGGTTCGGTTGTGCTTAACGAAGAAGGAAAACTCGTTTGTACGTTGTAGGTTCAATTGGAGGCCAATTTGTGTGCAATTCGAGAAAACAAGGATTTGAGCGACCAAATGGACTCCGTTTGATTTCAATCCTCGCATGGCACCATAAGAACGCCAAATGGGCCATGTTTGACACATCAAAATGGTTCGATTGTGTTTAACGAAGATGGAAAACTCGTTTGTACGTTGTAGGTTCAATTGGAGGCCAATTTGGGTGCAATCCGAGAATTCAAGGATTTGAGTGACCAAATGGACTTGCTTGGTTTCTAACACACATAGCACCATAATAATGTCAAATGGGACATGTTTGAATCAACAAACAAGTTCGGTTGCGCTTAACGAAGAAGGAAAACTCGTTTGTACGTTGTAGGCTCAATTGGAGGCCAATTTGGGTGCAATCCGAGAATACAAGGATTTGAGTGAGCAAATGGACTCCGTTTGATTTCAATCCATGCGTGACACCATAAGAACGTCAAATGGGACATGTTTGAATCAACAAAAAGGTTCGGTTGTGCTGAACGAAATGGAAAACTCCTATGTACGTTGTAGGCTCAATTGGAGGCCAATTTGGGTCCAATCCGAGAATACAAGGATTTGAGTGACCAAATGGACTCCATTTTATTTCAATCCTTGCTTGGCACCATAATAATGTAAAATGGGACGTGTTTGACTCAACAAACAAGTTCAGTTGTCCTTAACGAAGAAGGAAAACTCGTTTGTACGTTGTAGGCTCAATTTGAGGACAATTTGGGTGCAATCCGAGAATACAAGGATTAGAGTGACCAAATGGACTCCGTTTGATTTCAATACTCACATGGCACCCTAATAACATCATATGGGACATGTTTGACTCAACTAAAAGTTTTAGTTGTGATTAACGAAGAAGGAAAACTCGTTTGTACGTTGTAGGCTCAATTGGAGGCCAATTTGGGTGCAATCCGAGAATACAAGGATTTGAGTGAGAAAATGGACTCCGTTTGATTTCAATCCATGCGTGACACCATAAGAACGTCAAATGGGACATGTTTGAATCAACAAAAAGGTTCGGTTGTGCTGAACGAAAATGGAAAACTCGTTTGTACGTTGTAGGCTCAATTGGAGGCCAATTTGGGTCCAATCCGAGAATACAAGGATTTGAGTGACCAAATGGACTCCGTTTGATTTCAATCCTTGCTTGGCACCATAATAACGTAAAATGGGACGTGTTTGACTCAACAAACAAGTTCAGTTGTCCTTAACGAAGAAGGAAAACTCGTTTGTACGTTGTAGGCTCAATTTGAGGACAAATTGGGTGCAATCCGAGAATACAAGGATTAGAGTGACCAAATGGACTCCGTTTGATTTCAATACTCACATGGCACCATAATAACATCATATGGGACATGTTTGACTCAACTAAAAGTTTTAGTTGTGATTAACGAAGAAGGAAAACTCGTTTGTACGTTGTAGGCTCAATTGGAGGCCATCTTGGGTGCAATCCGAGAATACAAGGATTTGAGTGAGAAAATGGACTCCGTTTGATTTCAATCCTCATGTGGCACCATAAGAACGTCAAATGGGACATGTTTGAATCAACAAAAAGGTTCGGTTGTGCTTAATGAAGAAGGAAAACTCGTTTGTACGTTGTAGGTTCAATTGGAGGCTAATTTGTGTGCAATTCGAGAAAACAAGGATTTGAGCGACCAAATGGACTCCGTTTGATTTCAAACCTCGCATGGCACCATAATAACGTCAAATGGGACATGTTTGACTCAACAAAATGGTCCGGTTGTGCTTAACGAAGAAGGAAAAATCGTTTGTACGTTGTAGGCTTAATTGGAGGCCAATTTGGCTGCAATCCGAGAATAGAAGGATTTGAGTGACCAAATGGACTACGTTTCTTTTCAATCCTCACGTGGCACCATAATAACGTCAAAGAGGACATGTTTGAATGAACTAAAAGGTTCGGTTGTGAGAAAAAGGACTCCGTTTGATTTCAATCCACACGTGGCAACATAAGAATGCAAAATGAGACATGTTTGACTCATCAAAATGGTTCGGTTGTGCTTAACGAAGATGGAAAACTCGTTTGTACTTTGTAGGTTCAATTGGAGGCCAATTTGGGTGCAATCCGAGAATACAAGGATTTGAGTGAGAAAATGGACTCCGTTTGATTTCAATCCTCATGTGGCACCATAAGAACCTCAAATGGGACATGTTTGACTAAAAAAAAGGTTCGCTTTTGCTTAACGAAGAAGGAAAACTCGTTTGTGCGTTGTAGGCTCAATTGGAGGACAATTTGGGTGCAATCCGAGAATACAAGGATTAGAGTGACCAAATGGACTCCGTTTTATTTCAATACTCGCATGGCACCATAATAACATCAGATGGGACATGTTTGACTCAACTAAAAGGTTTAGTTGTGATTAACGAAGAAGGAAAACTCGTTTGTACGATGTAGGTTCAATTGGAGGCCAATTTGGGTGCAATCCGAGAATACATGGATTTGAGTGACCAAATGGACTTGCTTGGTTTCTAACACACATAGCACCATAATAATGTCAAATGGGACATGTTTGAATCAACAAAAAGGTTCGGTTGTGCTTAACGAAGAAGGAAAACTCGTTTGTACTTTGTAGGTTCAATTGGAGGCCAATTTGTGTGCAATCCGAGAATACAAGGATTTGAGTGAGAAAATGGACTCCGTTTGATTTCAATCCTTGCTTGGCACCATATTAACGTAAAATGGGACATGTTTGACACAACAAAAAAGTTCGTTTGTGCTTAACGAAGAAGGAAAACTCGTTTGGACGTTGTAGGATCAATTGGAGGCCAATTTGGGTGCAATCCTAGAATACAAGGATTTGAGTAACCAAATGGACTCTGCTTGATTTCAATCCTCATGTGGCACAATAATAACATCAAATGGACATGTTTGACTCAACAAAAAGGTTCGGTTTTGCTTAACGAAGAAGGAAAACTTGTTTGTACGTTGTAGGCTCAATTGGAGGCCAATTTGGGTCCAATCCGAGAATACAAGGATTTGAGTGACAAAATGGACTCTGTTTGATTTCAGTCCTTTCTTGGCACCATGATAATGTAAAATAGGACATGTTGGACTCAACAAACAAGTTCGGTTGTCCTTAACGAAGAAGGAAAACAAGTTTGTACGTTGTAGGCTCAATTTGAGGACAATTTGGGTGCAATCTGAGAATACAAGGATTAGAGTGACCAAATGGACTCCGTTTTATTTCAATACTCGCATGGCACCATAATAACATCAGATGGGACATGTTTGACTCAACTAAAAGGTTTAGTTGTGATTAACGAAGAAGGAAAACTCGTTTGTACGATGTAGGCTCAATTGGAGGCCAATTTGGGTGCAATCCGAGAATACAAGGATTTGAGTGAGAAAATTGACTCCGTTTGATTTCAATCCTCACGTGGAACCATAAGAACATCAAATGGGACATGTTTGAATCAACAAAAAGGTTCGGTTGTACTTAAAGAAGAAGGAAAACTCGTTGTACGTTGTAGGTTCAATTGGAGGCCAATTTGTGTGCAATTCGAGAAAACAAGGATTTGAGCGACCAAATGGACTCCGTTTGATTTCAATCCTTGCATGGCACCATAAGAAAGCCAAATGGGACATGTTTGACTCATCAAAATGGTTCGATTGTGTTTAACGAAGATGGAAAACTCGTCTGTACATTGTAGGTACAATTGGAGGCCAATTTGGGTGCAATTCGAGAATACATGGATTTGAGTGACCAAATGGACTGCTTGGTTTCTAACACACATAGCACCATAATAATGTCAAATGGGACATGTTTGAATCAACAAAAAGGTTCGATTGTGCTTAACGAAGAAGGAAAACTCGTTTGTACGTTGTAGGTTGAATTGGAGGCCAATTTGTGTGCAATCCGAGAATACAAGGATTTGAGTGAGAAAATGGACTCCGTTTGATTTCAATCCTTGCTTGGCACCATATAACGTAAAATGGGACATGTTTGACACAACAAAAAGTTCGTTGTGCTTAACGAAGAAGGAAAACTCTTTGGACGTTGTAGGATCAATTGGAGGCCAATTTGGGTGCAATCCGAGAATACATGGATTTGAGTGACCAAATGGACTTGCTTGGTTTCTAACACACATAGCACCATAATAATGTCAAATGGGACATGTTTGAATCAACAAACAAGTTCGGTTGTGCTTAACGAAGAAGGAAAACTCGTTTGTACGTTGTAGGCTCAATTGGAGGCCAATTTGGGTGCAATCGAGAATACAAGGATTGAGTGACAAATGGATCCGTTGATTTCAATCTCGCATGGAACCATAATAACGTCAAATGGGACATGTTTGACTCACTAAAAGTTCGGTTGTGCTTAACGAATAAGGAAAACTCGTTTGTACTTTGTAGGCTCAATTGGAGGCCAATTTGGGTGCAATCCGAGAATACAGGATTTGAGTGACCAAATGGACTCCGTTTGATTTCAATCCTTGCTTGGCACCTAATAACTTAAATGGGACATGTTTGACTCAACAAAAAGGTTTCGGTTGTGCTTAACGAAGAAGGAAAACTCGTTTGTACGTTGTAGGCTCAATTGGAGGCCAATTTGGGTGCAATCCGAGAATACAAGGATTGAGTGACAAATGGACTCTGTTTGATTTCAATCCTTGCGTGGACACCATAAGAACGTCAATGGGACATTTTGAATCAACAAAAGGTTCGGTTTGTGATTAACGAAAAGGAAAACTCGTTTGTACGTTGTAGGCTCAATTGGAGGCCAATTTGGGTCCAATCCGAGAATACAAGGATTTGAGTGACCAAATGGACTCCGTTTGATTTCAATCCTTGCTTGGCACCATAATAACGTAAAATGGGACGTGTTTGACTCAACAAACAAGTTCAGTTGTCCTTAACGAAGAAGGAAAACTCGTTTGTACGTTGTAGGCTCAATTTGAGGACAATTGGGTGCAATCCGAGAATACAAGGATTAGAGTGACCAAATGGACTCCGTTTGATTTCAATACTCACATGGCACCATAATAACATCATATGGGACATGTTTGACTCAACTAAAAGTTTAGTTGTGATTAACGAAGAAGGAAAACTCGTTTGTACGTTGTAGGCTCAATTGGAGGCCATCTTGGGTGCAATCCGAGAATACAAGGATTTGAGTGAGAAAATGGACTCCGTTTGATTTCAATCCTCATGTGGCACCATAAGAACGTCAAATGGGACATGTTTGAATCAACAAAAAGGTTCATTTGGTGCTTAACGAAGAAGGAAAACTCGTTTGTACGTTGTAGGCTAAATCGGAGGCCAATTTGGTAAATCCAAGAATACAAGGATTTGGTGAGCTAAATGGACTCCGTTTGATTTCAACCTCGATGGACTTAATAATGTCAAATGGACATGTTTGACTCAACAAAAAGGTTGGTTGTGCTTAACGAAGAAGAAAACTCGTTGTACGTTGTAGGCTCAATTGGAGGCCAATTTGGTGCAATCCGAGAATATAAGGATTTGAGTGACCAAATGGACTCCGTTTGTTTTCACTTTGGCTAACGTCATGGAGACTGTTTGAATGAACTAAAGTTTTAAAAAAGGACTCGTTTGACCAAATGGCAACATAAAGAACGCCTAAAATGGGTACATGGTTTGACTCATCAAAATGGTTCGGTTGTGCTTAACGAAGATGGAAAACTCGTTTGTACGTTGTAGGTTCAATTGGAGGCCAATTTGGGTGCAATCCGAGAATACAAGGATTTGAGTGAGAAAATGGACTCCGTTTGATTTCAATCCTCATGTGGCACCATAAGAACCTCAAATGGGACATGTTTGACTAAAAAAAAGGTTCGCTTTGCTTAACGAAGAAGGAAAACTCGTTTGTGCGTTGTAGGCTCAATTGGAGGACAATTTGGGTACAATCCGAGAATACAAGGATTTGAGTGACCAAATGGACTCTGTTTGATTTCAATCCTTGCTTGGCACCATATTAACGTAAAATGTGACATTTTTGACACAACAAAAAGTTCGGTTGTCCTTAACGAAGAAGGAAAACTCGTTTGTACGTTGTAGGCTCAATTGGGGGCCAATTTGGGTGCAATCCGAGAATACAAGGATTAGAGTGACCAAATGGACTCCGTTTGATTTCAATCCTCATGTGGCACCATAATACTATCAAATGGGACATGTTTGAATCAACAAAAAGGTTCGGTTGTGCTTAACGAAGAAGGAAAACTCGTTTGTACGTTGTAGGTTCAATTGGAGGCCAATTTGTGTGCAATTCGAGAAAACAAGGATTTGAGCGACCAAATGGACTCCGTTTGATTTCAATCCTCGCATGGCACCATAAGAACGCCAAATGGGCCATGTTTGACACATCAAAATGGTTCGATTGTGTTTAACGAAGATGGAAAACTCGTTTGTACGTTGTAGGTTCAATTGGAGGCCAATTTGGGTGCAATCCGAGAATTCAAGGATTTGAGTGACCAAATGGACTTGCTTGGTTTCTAACACACATAGCACCATAATAATGTCAAATGGGACATGTTTGAATCAACAAACAAGTTCGGTTGCGCTTAACGAAGAAGGAAAACTCGTTTGTACGTTGTAGGCTCAATTGGAGGCCAATTTGGGTGCAATCCGAGAATACAAGGATTTGAGTGAGCAAATGGACTCCGTTTGATTTCAATCCATGCGTGACACCATAAGAACGTCAAATGGGACATGTTTGAATCAACAAAAAGGTTCGGTTGTGCTGAACGAAATGGAAAACTCCTATGTACGTTGTAGGCTCAATTGGAGGCCAATTTGGGTCCAATCCGAGAATACAAGGATTTGAGTGACCAAATGGACTCCATTTTATTTCAATCCTTGCTTGGCACCATAATAATGTAAAATGGGACGTGTTTGACTCAACAAACAAGTTCAGTTGTCCTTAACGAAGAAGGAAAACTCGTTTGTACGTTGTAGGCTCAATTTGAGGACAATTTGGGTGCAATCCGAGAATACAAGGATTAGAGTGACCAAATGGACTCCGTTTGATTTCAATACTCACATGGCACCCTAATAACATCATATGGGACATGTTTGACTCAACTAAAAGTTTTAGTTGTGATTAACGAAGAAGGAAAACTCGTTTGTACGTTGTAGGCTCAATTGGATGCCAATTTGGGTGCAATCTGAGAATACAAGGATTTGAGTGAGAAAATGGACTCCGTTTGATTTCAATCCTCATGTGGCACCATTAGAACGTCAAATGGGACATGTTTGAATCAACAAAAAGGTTCGGTTGTGCTTAATGAAGAAGGAAAACTCGTTTGTACGTTGTAGGTTCAATTGGAGGCTAATTTGTGTGCAATTCGAGAAAACAAGGATTTGAGCGACCAAATAGACTCCGTTTGATTTCAAACCTTGCATGGCACCATAATAACGTCAAATGGGACATGTTTGACTCAACAAAATGGTCCGGTTGTGCTTAACGAAGAAGGAAAAATCGTTTGTACGTTGTAGGCTTAATTGGAGGCCAATTTGGGTGCAATCCGAGAATAGAAGGATTGAGTGACCAAATGGACTACGTTTGATTTCAATCCTCATGTGGCACCATAATAACGTCAAAAGGGAAATGTTTGACTGAACTAAAAGGTTCGGTTGTGCTTAACGAAGAAGGAAAACTCGTATGTACGATGTAGGCTCAATTGGAGGCCAATTTGGGTGTAATCCGAGAATACAAGGATTTGAGTGAGAAAAAGGACTCCGTTTGATTTCAATCCACACGTGCCAACATAAGAATGCCAAATGAGACATGTTTGACTCATCAAAATGGTTCGGTTGTGCATAACGAAGATGGAAAACTCGTTTGTACGTTGTAGGTTCAATTGGAGGCCAATTTGGGTGCAATCCGAGAATACAAGGATTTGAGTGAGAAAATGGAATCCGTTTGATTTCAATCCTCATGTGGCACCATAAGAACCTCAAATGGGACATGTTTGACTAAAAAAAAAGGTTCGCTTTTGCTTAACGAAGAAGGAAAACTCGTTTGTGCATTGTAGGCTCAATTGGAGGACAATTTGGGTACAATCCGAGAATACAAGGATTTGAGTGACCAAATGGACTCCGTTTGATTTCAATCCTTGCTTGGAACCATATTAAATTAAAATGTGACATTTTTGACACAACAAAAAAGTTCGTTTGTGCTTGACGAAGAAGGAAAACTCGTTTAGACGTTGTAGGCTCAATTGGAGGCCAATTTGGGTGCAATCCGAGAATACAAGGATTTGAGTAAGCAAATGGACTCTGCTTGATTTCAATCCTCATGTGGCACAATAATAAAGTCAAATGGGACATGTTTGACTGAACAAAAAGGTTCGGTTTTGCTTAACGAAGAAGGAAAACTCGTTTGTACGTTGTAGGCTCAATTGGAGGCCAATTTGGGTCCAATCCGAGAATACAAGGGTTTGAGTGACCAAATAGACTCTGTTTGATTTCAATCCTTGCTTGGCACCATAATAATGTAAAATAGGACATGTTTGACTCAACAAACAAGTTTGGTTGTCCTTAACGAAGAAGGAAAACTCGTTTGTACGTTGTAGGCTCAATTGGAGGACAATTTGGGTGCAATCCGAGAATACAAGGATTAGAGTGACCAAATGGACTCCGTTTGATTTCAATCCTCATGTGGCACCATATTACTATCAAATGGGACATGTTTGACTCAACTAAAAGGTTCAGTTGTGCTTAACGAAGAAGAAAAACTTGTTTTTACGTTGTAGGCTCAACTGGAGGCAAATTTGGGAGCAATCCGAGAATACAAGGATTTGAGTAACCAAATGGACTCTGTTTGATTTCAATCCTCATGCGGCAGAATAATAACGTCAAATGGGACATGTTAGACTCAGAAAAAGGTCGGTTGTGCTTAACGAAGAAGGAAAACTCGTTTGTACGTTGTAGGCTACGTTGGAGGGCTATTTCTAGGGTTTGGGCGATTTCTAGGGTTTGGGCGATTTCTTCATTGAAGTTGGAATCAAATGCATTGATGATTCAGTCTTCAATTCCACCTAATCCCTCTTTGTCCTCGGGGGGAGAAGGTTCAACAGTCAGAGGAACAACACCTTACGCAAATAACCCAAGCTACGAAGCTCCAACACAACAAAACAAAGAACAAGCACCGATCGAAGATGTTGGCAAGGAATCTCAGGAAGCTACAATGCAGCCTTTGCAAGCACCCAGCGGTAATATTTCTGGAACTGTTCCAAGTTTGATGAGCTGGTCGTCCCTCTTTGCAAACCAAAATGCAAGAGGTTCCACTAGGTTAAAATATGTTCCTACTCCCCTTATAGAGGGGAGGAAAGTTGTTCACATAAAAAAATCAGAGCATGGAACTAGGCTAAAGGAATGTGAAAGCTATCTTATAGGTCACTTTGTGGGTAAAAGATTAGCTTATGGGTATGTTAAAGATCGATTGAAAAAGATTTGGGCTCTGAAATCAGATTTTGAGATGTCGATCTATGGAGAAAGGGCATTCGTCTTCCAATTCAGTAATGAAGCTGATAAAAATACGGTAATGGAGATAGGACCAGTCCATATTGCTAGCAGAATTTTTATAATCAGGCCATGGCAGCCCTATTTGGAAGACAATGTGGAGGCCATCAATTCGGTTCCTATATGGGTGAATATGAGAGGTGTTCCTTTGTTCTTATGGAGCCCGGAAGGTCTTCAAACAATTGCGAGTGCGATTGGAATTCCGCTGATGCTGGACAAAGCGACGGAGAATCGAACGAGGCTGGCTTATGCCCGGGTATGTATTGAAATTGATGCTCTTAGTGCATTCCCAGATTTCATTCCGATTGTTATTGATGATGGTAAGACTCTTAATGTGAGGATTGAATACTCATGGAAACCAGTAAAATGCAAACAATGCACTAGCTTTGGGCATACAACTATCAGCTGTCCTAAACAAAGAAAGATCAATTCTCAAGGGGCTAAATGCTGGCGTCCAACTTCAGTGGACAGCAGGGCATTACAGGAGCAGTTGGGAACAGCAGAGAAGGAGGGAGGATGGAAAATAGCAACCGGGAAACACACTTTCAAACAGCAGTTGGGAGAGGGACAGCATAGCAAGAGTACCCCTAGGCCAGAACACTCAGGAGAGGGAGAATTTACAATGGCAGGGAACAATTCAAACAATAACCAGGTTATGGTTGAGCAGCAAAGTGAATCTGAAGAGGGCAGGAAGCAAGAGGACTTAAATATTATAAGGACGCCAGGTGAAATATGCAATGAGAAACGGCAATGTGGCTTAGAGAATGAATCCATGCCATGTATTGAGCTACTTAGTAGCAGCAGTAACAACAGTGGTAAACTAAACAGTAGTGAACCAGAGATTGATCTTAATTCAGGAAAAACAAGTGCTCAACATATCAGTGGTCTTCAAGGTGAGATTGAGGCAGGGTCTTCTAGTTCCAGAGGTCTAAGAGAGGGGGTTGATTCAAGGACTCACAATGTTCAGCATGCTTGTCAGCATCCAGTTCAGGAAATAGAACAAGGAGAATTAGTAATCCAGAACAAGGAACAATCCTATACAAAATGTCCAATGCATAAGGACCCTTCTCAGGCAGAGTCTGAGAGCCAAGCTCAGACAGAACCAGGGCATCAGAGGGCAGCAACAGATGCTGGAGAGGAACCAGGTTCCAAAACTACAAATCATAAGGAAAAGACTAGACCTCATACCAGAGCTCACAAGAAGGGTAGTAAGAAAAATAGAACCCCAGTTCAAGGGGATGGCAACAAATCTAAAATATCTCTATGATTAGAGTAGCTTGCTGGAATATAAGAGGTCTCAATGACCCAGTGAAACAAGGAGAAGTTAGAAAGCTGATCAAGAATCATAAGCTGAGTATCATTGGACTAGTAGAGACTAAGGTGGGGAATGACAAGAAATTCAAGATTCAGCGGGATTTGTTTAATGACTGGACAGTGGTAGACAATAATGACCTGACTCATGGAGGGAGAATTTGGTTAGCATGGGATGCTCAAGAGGTTAATGTTAATATTATAGACCGTAATGATCAAGCTATCACAGCTGAAACTGTATGGCCTAATGGTACTACTTGTGTTCTGAGCTTCATATATGGTCACAGTAACTACATGGAGAGAAAGAAGTTATGGAAGCAGCTGGAGAGTCTAGGTAACAACATCAAAATTCCATGGGCTATTCTAGGAGATTACAATTCTATCCTTAATTCCCAAGAAAGAGTGGGGGGAGATGAGATAAGACCTTTTCATTTTATGGACCTTCTTAATTGTGCTCAAAAGCTCCAGATTTTTGATTGCAAGTATAAGGGCTGCTATCTAACATGGTCAAATAAACAAGCTGGATCTCACAGGATAATGTCTAAATTAGATAGAGTAATGGTGAATCAGGAATGGCTCACAAGCAACCCAGACTCAGAAGCTGACTTCCTTACTGCTGGAGTGTCAGATCATTCTCCTGCTATCCTTGCCATCTATGAGCACCAGAAAGCAGGTCCAATCCCTTTCAGATTCTACAATTACTGGGTTTATGAACCTGGATACATGACAGTCGTAGAACAGGCTTGGAATGTTCAGATTTCGGGAAATGCAATGTACAGCTTCACCCAAAAACTTAAGAGAGTCAAGCATAAGCTTATAGAATGGAGAAAAGGAAGATTTATTAATGCAAGCAGAACAGTTTGGACAGCAAAGCAGCACATGGAAAGGACCCAACAGGCTCTCCAAAACAACCCCTTAGACCCAAATATGATGGCACAGGAAAGGAGAGCAATCAAAGAGTATGTCACAGCAGCGAAAGGGGAGGAATCAGAAGTGAAGCAAAAGGCAAAAGCTAAACACATGCAGGTGGGAGATGAAAATGTGGCCTACTTTCATGACTACACCAGAGAAAGAAGAAAGAAAAATACAATTTTATCTCTATACAATGCAAACCAGGAGAAAATAGAAAACATTGAGGAGATTGGAGCAGAGTGTGTCAGATACTTTGAAGAAGTTTTTGGTGGGACTCTAGATGATTATGATGAAAGCATTATTGAAAACTTGAATTTTGAAAGAGTTCTCACTGATGAAGACCGGAATGATCTTACTAGTCCAATTACCCGTAATGAAATCACTGAAGCCTTATCCATGATAGACTCCAACAAATCTCCAGGCCCTGATGGATTCTCTTCTTTCTTTTATAAATCGGCTTGGCGGCTCCTGGGTAATGATTTCTGTAAGGCCATTGGGAATTTCTTTACAAGTGGTCAACTTCTTCGCGAGGTAAATACAACATATGTTGTTTTAATTCCTAAAATTAATAATGCTTCTGCTCTTAGTGATTTCAGGCCTATTTCTTGTTGTAATGTTATATATAAGAGCCTGACAAAAATCATGAAGAATAGGATGAGTTCAGTGGTGCAAAGATTAGTCAGTCCTAGTCAATCAGCTTTCATAAAGGGAAGACTTATTCAGGATAATATCATGTTAGCTCACGAACTTGTTCGGAACTACCACAAGGATCATGGTCCTCCTCGTTGTGCGGCAAAAATAGATCTTCGCAAGGCTTATGATACTATCAGATGGGAATCTATTACCCATATGCTTCGAAAGCTTCATTTCCCTCAGCAGTTTATACATTGGGTCTACACTTGTATATCAACTCCAAAGTACTCCATCCTAGTGAACGGTTCTCCGAAGGGTTTTATTAAAGCCACTAGGGGTATCCGTCAAGGGTGTTCGATGTCGCCTTACATTTTTGTTTTGATGATGGAAATGCTGAATGTGCTTCTAAAAGATCAAGCGGTTCAAGGAAACTACAAATTGCATCACAAATGCAAAGATCCTCTTATTACGCACTTGAGCTTCGCGGATGATATAATTGCCTTCTTTCATGGGGACCATCAATCAGCCACCGCCCTTGCTCAGGTTATGGTTAAATTCAAAACATGTACGGGCCTTACAGTTAATTGCAACAAGAGCAGTCTTTTTACTGCAGGAATCCCAGATGGAGAATTGGGAAGAATCACAGAAATTCTGCAATTCAAGTCAGCAGCTCTTCCTGTAAGATACCTTGGTCTTCCGCTGATATCTTCCAGATTATCTTACCTAGACTGCTTTCCTCTTATAGAGAGAATCAGGAAGAGAGTTAATTCATGGAAAAACAGGTATTTATCCTATGCAGGTAGACTTACTCTCATCAAGGCAGTCTTGGGAAGTATGAATGTGTTTTGGAGTTCGTGTTATGTCCTCCCTAGAGCAGCCATAAATGAAATAAACTCAGTTCTTAGGAACTTCTTATGGTCAGCATCCGATCAATTCATGAAAGTCCCTCTTGTCAGCTGGAACAAAGTTTCTTCCCCGTACAAAGAAGGAGGTTTAGGAGTGAGATGTATCCAAACAGCAAACTGGGCAGCCATGACAAGATATATTTGGAACATTGTCTCTAACAAATACACTCTATGGGTTCAATGGATTAAGAGAAATCTAATGCGGGGAAAGGACTTCTGGTTAATGGGTATCCCTCAAGGAGCTTCATGGTGTTGGAGGAACATCTTGAAATGTAGGAAATTGACAAGCAATCTGATCACATATGTGATAGGAAATGGCAGAGACACTTTTTTCTGGAAGGATCCATGGCATCCCCAAGGCATTCTTATGGACAGATTTCCTCAGAAGCTGACGTATAACTCTATCCTGAATA
Source organism: Berberis thunbergii (assembly GCA_003290165.1). Classification (NCBI taxonomy): domain Eukaryota; kingdom Viridiplantae; phylum Streptophyta; class Magnoliopsida; order Ranunculales; family Berberidaceae; genus Berberis; species Berberis thunbergii. The sequence goes on along the minus strand of QNQO01003549.1, from coordinate 4,525 downwards.
AGAAGGCCAAGGTCAGTGATGTTATTAAAGAAGGTCAGTGGTTTGTCACAGAAAATGTTAGGTCTTCTATAACAGATATTTATGAAAGCCTAGACTCTGTGGATATGGACTGCAGCTGCTCTGATGAGATAGTGTGGAAGGGGGGCACAAATGGGGATTTCTCAAGCAAGAGTGCCTATAATGCTATCAGAATCTCGCGTGATAACTGTCCCTGGACAGACTTGGTGTGGTTTAAAGGTCGTATTCCAAGACACAGTTTCATTGGTTGGCTTGCATTGAAAAGAAGTTTAAAAACTCAAGACAAGCTAAGTGATTGGGGATACATCCCTAATTCGATATGTTGTTTATGCCAAGTAGAAAGGGAGAATGAAGAACATTTGTTCTTCAACTGCTGCTATTCTAATCAGGTATGGGTGTATATGCTGAATTATATGGGTTATCATCATCATCCCCTGGAAATGACAGCAGAAATACAGTGGTGTATTCAGAGATTCTCAGGAAACAGTCCGAGCTCTGTTGCAAAAAAACTGGTCCTCAACGCCACTATATATCAGCTCTGGTTAGAAAGGAATCGCCGCTTATTTGAAAACAGAGACACAGCAGTAATGATTCTTTGTTCAAAAATTATAGAGGATGTTCGGCTGAGGCTCACAGTGCTGGAAATGGAGGTCGAGGACAGTCCATACTCTAGACAGTTTTTCAACAGATGGAACATCGACATTAAGTACAAGCTGAAAATCAGCTCTTGGCATCAATGGTACAGGCCGGATCCAGCATGGATTACTATCAATTCAGATGGTTCTCTTAAAGACAGACGAGGTGGTTACGGTGCTCTTATTAGGGATCATCAGGGGATGGTATTAGCAGCTGGTGCAGGGTCACATGCAGGGAAGACTGTGCTCATGCATGAGCTGCAAGGCATTGAGATTGGTCTCAAGATGGCTCGGATTGGGAACCATTCAAAAGCAAATGTTTGCATTGATTCAGCTCTTGCTATCAAATACATCAAATCGAATAAGGGTCCGCCTTGGGAAGCAAAGCAAGTCACGAGAAGAATCAAGGATCTGCTGCAGCTGTTCGAATGCTGCAATGTGATGCATGTCTATAGAGAAACTAATAGGGCAGCAGACAAATTGGCCTCTCTTATGCCAAATTCTTCTTTCATAGATGTAACTCCTAGCTCTTTTGCGGAGGACTTGAAAAAGATTGTTTTTGAGGATGCTAGTGGAAAAAAGTATATGAGATTGTAACCTTGTAACCTTGTTTTCTTCATTTTTTTCTTTCTGTGGTCTGGGGAGCCCATTTACACCCCGCGCTTGCTTTTCAAAAAAAAAAAAAAAAGGCTCAATTGGAGGCCAATTTGGGTGCAATCCGATAATACAAGGATTTGAGTGACCAAATGGACTCGCTTGGTTTCTAACACACATGGCTCCATAATAATGTCAAATTGGACATGTTTGACTCAAGAAACAAGTTCGGTTGTGCTTAACGAAGAAGGAAAACTCGTTTGTACGTTCTAGGCACAATTTGGGTACAATCCGAGAATACAAGGATTTGAGTGAGCAAATGGACTCCGTTTGATTTCAATCCATGCGTGGCACCATAAGAATATCAAATGGGACATGTTTGAATCAACAAAAAGGTTCGGTTGTGCTTAACGAAAATGAAAAACACGTTTGTACGTTGTAGGCTCAATTGGAGGCCAATTTGGGTCCAATCCGAGAATACAAGGATTTGAGTGACCAAATGGACTCCGTTTGATTTCAATCCATGCGTGGCACCATAATAACGTAAAATGGGACATTTTTGACTCAACAAACAAGTTCGGTTGTCCTTAACGAAGAAGGAAACCAGTTTGTACGTTGTAGGTACAATTGGAGGCCAATTTGTGTGAAATTCGAGAAAACAAGGATTTGAGTGACCAAATTGACTGCGTTTGATTTAAATCTCGAGTGGCACCATAATAACATCAAATGGGACATGTTTGACTCAACAAAAAGGTCCGGTTGTGCTTAACGAAGAAGGAAAACTCGTTTCTACGTTCTAGGCTCAATTGGAGTCTAATTTGGGTGTAATACGAGAATACAAGGAGTTGAGCGGCCAAATGGACTCCGTTTGATTTTAATCCTCGCATGGCACCATAATAACGTCAAATGTTACATGTTTTACTCAACAAAATGGTCCGGTTGTGCTCAACGAAGAAGAAAAAATCGTTTGTACGTTGTAGGCTCAATTGGAGGCCAATTCAGGTGCAATCCGAGAATACAAGGATTTGAGTGACCAAATGGACTACGTTTGATTTCAATCCTCACATGGCACCATAATAATGTCAAAAATGACATGTTTGACTCAACAAAAAGGTTCGGTTTTGCTTAACGAAGAAGGAACACTCGTTTGTATGTTATAGGCTCAATTGGAGGCCAATTCGGGTGCAATCCGATAATACAAGGATTTGAGTGACCAAATGCACTTGCTTGGTTTCTGACACACATGGCACCATAATAATGTAAAATGGGACATGTTTGACTCAACAAACAAGTTCGGTTGTGCTTAACGAAGAAGGAAAACCCGTTTGTACGTTGTAGGCTCAATCGGAGGCCAATTTGGGTGCAATCCGAGAATAAAAAAATGTCAGTGAGCAAATGGACTCCGTTTGAATTCAATCCATGAGTGACACCATAAGAACATCAAATGGGACATGTTTGAATCATTAAAAAGGTTCGGTTGTGCTGAACGAAAATGGAAAACTCGTTTGTACGTTGTAGGCTCAATTGGAGGCCAATTTGGGTCCAATCCGAGAGTACAAGGATTTGAGTGACCAAATGGACTCCGTTTGATTTCAATCCTTGCTTGGCACCATGATAACGTAAAATGAGACGTGTTTGACTCAACAAACTAGTTCGGTTGTCCTTAAGGAAGAAGGAAAACACGTTTGTACGTTGTAGGCTCAATCTGAGGACAATTTAGGTGCAATCCGAGAATACAAGGATTAGAGTGACCAAATGGACTCCGTTTGATTTCAATACTCACATGGCACCATAATAACATCAGATGGGACATGTTTGACTCAACTGAAAGGTTTAGTTGTGATTAACGAAGAAGGAAAACTCGTTTGTACGTTGTAGGCTCAATTGGAGGCCAATTTGGGTGCAATCCGAGAATACAAGGATTTGAGTGAGAAAATGGACTCCGTTTGATTTCAATCCTCATGTGGCACCATAAGAACATCAAATGGGACATGTTTGAATCAACAAAAAGGTTCGGTCGTGCTTAACGAAGAAGGAAAACTCGTTTGTACGTTGTAGGTTCAATTGGAGGCCAATTTGTGTGCAATTCGAGAAAACAAGGATTTGAGCGACCAAATGGACTCCGTTTGATTTCAATCCTCGCATGGCACCATAATAACGTCAAATGGGACATGTTTGACTCAACATAATGGTCCGGTTGTGCTGAACGAAGAAGGAAAAATCATTTGTACGTTGTAGGCTCAATTGGAGGCCGATTTTGGGTGCAATCCGAGAATACAAGGATTTGAGTGACCAAATGGACTACGTTTGATTTCAATCCTCACGTGGCACCATAATAACATCAAAAGAAACATGTTTGACTGAACTAAAAGGTTTGGTTGTGCTTAACGAAGAAGTAAAACTCATTTGTACGTTGTAGGCTCAATTGGAGGCCAATTTGGGTGCAATCCGAGAATAATAGGATTTGAGTGACCAAATGGAATCCGTTTGATTGCAATACACATGGGGCACCATAATAACGTCAAATTGGACATGTTTGACTCAACAAACAAGTTTGGTTGTGCTTAACGAAGAAGGAAAACTCGTATGTACGATGTAGGCTCAATCGGAGGCCAATTTGGGTGCAATCCGAGAATACAAGGATTTGAGTGAGAAAAAGGACTCCGTTTTTTTCAATCCACATGTGGCAACATAAGAACGCAAAATGGGACATGTTTGACTCATTAAAATGGTTCGGTTGTGCTTAACGAAGATGGAAAACTCGTTTGTACATTGTAGGTTCAATTGGAGGCCAATTTGGGTGCAATCCGAGAATACAAGGATTTGAGTGAGAAAATGGACTCTGTTTGATTTAAATCCTCATGTGGAACCATAATAACGTAAAATGGGATGCGTTTGACTCAACAAACAAGTTCGGTTGTCCTTAACGAAGAAGGAAAACTCGTTTGTACGTTGTAGGCTCAATTTGAGGACAATTTGGGTGCAATCGGAGAATACAAGGATTAGAGTGATCAAATGGACTCTGTTTGATTTCAATCCTCGCATGGAACCATAATAACATCAGATGGGACATGTTTGACTCAACTAAAAGGTTTATTTGTGATTAACGAAGAAGGAAAACTCGTTTGTACGTAGTAGGCTCAATTGGAGGCCAATTTGGGTGCAATCCGAGAATACAAGGATTTGAGTAACCAAATGGACTCTGTTTGATTTCAATCCTCATGTGGCACAATAATAACGTCAAATGGGACATGTTTGACTCAACAAAAAGGTTCGGT
>QNQO01003548.1:0-55627 GCA_003290165.1 Berberis thunbergii | reverse complement strand
TACTGTCCTAACTTGATTTTTCTACCGTTATGGTCATTAACATTTCTCATCTGTTTATGATCAGGTCTCAAAGGTGTTGAACAACATGAATGAGCAAGAGATCGAAACAAGGGAAGGCTACAGCAAGAAATGCTTGATATGCAAAAAGTTGCATATGACATGTTACTAATGCAGAGCTTAATGCAGCGCCGATCAGGAAAAGTTGTAAGTAGCATTATCCGATATGCTGATGTCAAACATGTAAATAGTCCACAAATGGGTTCAATGCCTAGTTGGCTGCAGGATACAGTGAAGAATGCACCTGTTTCAGTTGGAGCACCTGTTTCTAGCACCTATTGGGATATGCTCTGTTCAGCATTTTCCCATCCAAATTTCAGTATTTCAGGGCGGCTTCAGTTTTTGTATTTTTGGTCATGCCTCAGATAGTAATTTCAGTTTGTTGGCATTACTACTTGTGTTTTTATGTATGTTCTCATACCATAAATATCCCGGATGCTATCTCCCATCGGCTTGTTCATCTTTCCTTAAGTTCCACATGTATCGTATCATTGTCACAAGGTGCTTGAGTTATTTGCTACTCCTGTCTGGCGTGAGTATCTAACTGTTGGAGGGCTTGTCGTGGGTGCAGTGGTGGGATCAGCTATTGAGAATTGGTTGCAGGTGGATATTGTCCCATTTCTTGGCGTGCATTCTCCTGCTGTAGTAGTAAGTGAATTCATTTTATTCTCCCAATTCTTGGTCTCACTGTATTTAAGGTAGGATGTATAGAATGACACATTGTAATTCAAACTGTGATAGCTGCAAGTATCATTTAATTACTTGCTGTTGCACTCATTTGCATGATCATCAAGATGCTGTGATTACTTAGGATGTGTATTCATAAAGTAGTATACAAAAGAAATGTATTAGAACTTAATTGTTGAAAGATTTTGCAACTTTTAATTGCTATGTACAGCATTCTTTGAAATAGTCCTACTCTATTACATATGTTATTAAATATTTGTTGTTTTTCTGCTTGGTTAATATTATTCTATATAGATAATCTTTATACTAAGAGCCATTACCTTTTGTTTTCAGGGAAAGGTTAATCCTACTGAGCCATTATCTTTAATTGCTAATGTTGTAACCTTTTAGTGCATCCTCACTGATTATACCTTAAAGGTAAAAAGTCTGCATTACTAGATGCATACACATTGTAGTTTAGATGTAAACATTAAAAAAAAAAATGAAAAGTAAGCATCAATTTTTCAGTTACTGGGGCTATATTGCAGCTTTCTGAAACATTGAATTTGTTGTTACAGCGAGGCGGCGTTGCAGTAAAATTGGTTAGTGCATTATATACTTGTTACTTAATGTACCAGTACAGCTGAATCACCCAAATGCATTCAGCCTGTTATACTCTGTCCTCCTAACCTCTCAAATACATGCAAACGCTGATTAAAATATTTGTTTATATTATCTATGTGATTTATCTTTTAATGCGGTAATTTTATTTATTTATTTGTTTATTTGCAGCCGAACTCTGAAGTTCATTTACACTGGAAAGGTGCAGCTGAACTAATCCTTGCCTCTTGTATAGCATATCTTAATTCAGATGGTGAAGTGAGCATGATGGATGACAACATGGTAAACACGAAACAGGTTCCGCATATAATTTCTCCTACCCCTCTTTCATTATGCAAGTATATGTATTTCTGCAAAATATCCTCTTCCCTTAAAATTGTTGATTTTCAGCTCAGAGTCCTTGGTAATGTTGTTTGTTGCTTTTTCAAAATTGTAGTCTTGTGTATTTGGAGAAATACCTTCACTGACGGACAGACGTGCGCCAGCTCTGGGATCTTACAAGAGATGTCCTGGTATGGTTTCCATTTTCCAAGCTCACTAAGGATGGGTTACCTTTCAACCCGTTTATGAATTTTCTGGACAGATTTTCCTTTTTTATGTGTGAATCATGCTAGTCAAAGTATATGAAATAATCATATGCTATTTCTCTTGTGTGACAACTTTTCCATTTTCTTGTGAACTTTCCCTCATTACGTGTCTATGCTATAAAAATATAATTTCGTATGAACTTTTGTATGCTTATGCACTGAGGTATATATATCTTTTGCAAGGACCTGGTAACTGTAAAAAATGGTGCATATGTAGTTGCTCCAGTATCATTTTGTTTCTTTAATCCAGCTTTGTTCAACCTATTTTCCATTAATTTCATGCAGCATTATCATTATACTGTTTTCACCATAGTGTGCTCATGATGGAGCTTGTCCATTATACTGTTTTTCAGCATAGTGTGCTCATGATGGAGCTTGTCCATTAGATATTGGTTAGACTGCTTTATCCACTCTCTGTGTTATTTTAGATATTTCAAAACTCCATGTTTTTTTCGTATCCTGTGCCCCCATATCCATATCTGCGGATTGTAGATCATTCTTACAGTTTTTAAGTTAATGTTTCCCAAAATCATCAATCATATTAAAACAACAATTTCTATCTCCATCATACCCATCTCTCTTTCCTTATCATTTGCATTCGTTGACTCCTTTTTATTTCCAATTTAGATACTATATATAATACAAAACCATAAAGAGCCCTAGGGAGATTCAAGAAGAAAAAAAATAAAATGATTATATTATCACTTCAAGTAGGCTAATGTATTACAATTCAAGAGACTCAATACTCTACAATCTTTCTCACTTTTCTATCTTTTCTTCTTGCTTGCTTTTATTGCTCAACCTCAAAACAAGTCCTCTATTTATACTAGTAGTAGAGGACTCTAGATACATGTAATTTACCTAGAATGTAAAGACATTAAATACCATACATGAATATAACTTGAGAATGCTAAACACCATGTTCTAGATTTCTAAGATACATCCAACTTTTGTTTGCATTCCCAACACTTCAAGATTCATCTAATTTTGGTTTGTATTTCCAACAGATTTAGCGTTACTCTACGTGTGCCAAGATCAAAAAATTTGGTGCATTACATACACTGAGCAATTTTATTCTTTCTTTTTTTTTCCTGCAAACACAAAGGCTAATAACTTTCAGTTTGATTTGGCAGAATGTGTTGCCTCTTGCCAGGCAATTAGAGTACTTTATGCATTATAAGGTCCAATTGAAAAGGCTGGTTGGAAAGGAGAAGTTGGCTGAGATTGTTAAAAATGCGGTCTTCGTGTTAAGTACAGGCACAAATGATTTCATCCAGAATTACTTCCTGGATCCTACTCGCCCCAAGCAGTTCACTGTTGACCAGTTCACCACTTACTTAACAGTCTGCATGACTCAAGACATCAAGGTAACACTTCGGTATTCTTGGCACCCATCTTTGTGGAAAAGTTTTAGTTAACTGCATTCTAGTTCATGTAAGTAAATCATGTAATGATTATCTCAGGAGTTGCATAGAATGGGAGCAACAAGATTGGTGGTTGTTGGGGTCCCTCCAATAGGTTGTATGCCACTTGTTAAGACACTAATGGGCAGCACAGAATGTGTCCATAGCTTTAATGCTGCAGCATCCCTATTGAACGCAAAGATTAAGAGCACATTGGTAAGGTTAAGGACATCCCTAAGAATGTCAATTGGATATGAAGACGTATACACGATATTTGAAAAAGCAATCAAGTACCCTCTAAGATACGGTAATCTACTTTCATCCTTCTTTGTTTTTCCTTGAAATATGTAAGAATGTCTGGAGAAATAAGACAAGCTAAATCATCAGGACTTCTGGAGACGAAGAAGGGATGCTGTGGAACAGGGACGATTGAAATGGGAGCAACATGTAAAGGGCAGAGCACATGTAAGGAGCCATCAAAGTACATGTTCTGGATTCTGTTCATCCAACAGAGGCAATGTACAAGATCATCTCAGATGATGTTGTGAGATTGGTCAGTGCTCAAATTTTAGCTAGAAGTCCTTGATTGCAAACAATGTATGCGTTGGCTAATTCAACTATGCAATAGTCAGTAGTGTATCTGATCTATTAGTCAAGAACTGGCAAGGTGCTTAGCCTTTGTTAACTGAACATCATCTATGTCGGGCTCCTATGTTTTGGAGTTATGTTTTATGGGTGCAGTATAGAAGCAATGGAGGTCACTTTGAAAGGCAGACCATTCATTAAATTGCTTTTCTTAACGTTTCTTAACAGGCAGCATTCTCTTTAGTGCAAGTCAAGCCCGTAATATTTAGTTTGAAACTGAAAAAAAAAAAAAATTTATGTCAATTAGGATTCAATACCAAGTTATGGGTTCTTCTTCAAATTTAAAAAGTCATATTAAATTTTCATTAAAAAATGCACGTGCTGAATTATACTTACCCATAAGATGTAATCAAAAGTCATTTGATAGCAACAACAAAAAAAAAAAAAAAAAAAAAAAAAAAAAAAAAAAAAAAACACTATTCACGGCTTAAAACCGTGGCTAAAAGTTTAGCAACGGTTTTAAGCCGTGGCAAGTTTGGCCACGGTTTTAAGCCGTGCTAAACTTGCCACGGCTTAAAACCGTTGCTAAACTTTTAGCAACGGTTTATAACCGTGGCTAAAGCATCAACCGTCCTGAATATAAAACCGTTGCTAAAATTTTAGCAACGGTTTATAGCCGTTACAAAAGATTTTGCGACGCCCCTGTAGTCCACGGCTCTTAGCCGTGGCAATGGCTTACGCCCACGGTATAGAACCGTTGCTAATGGGGGTTTTTGGTGTAGTGTGTTAGGCTTTTAAACGGATTGAATTTTCTGCTAAACTTATTGTTCAATTGACAAGGAATATCTTGAATTGTTCTCGAGTGTAACCCTTCTTTTTGAATTCACAACTTCCCTCATTCACATCGCAAGTACATATAATTTCGTAAAGCCAAGGGATATTCATCGTGGAAGCACTGAACCATGTCTCATTGTGAACCACTTCACAGCGTGAAAACGAGATTGTCGAGCTATGTTGTCTCTAAAAGGTATCGTTCCTAGAGACATGTATGATCCTTATTAATCATACACGATATAACTCCTTAACCTTTGTGAGACTAATTCACACGCTTAAATCGAGCCACATCTCCAATAGTAACAAGTATGCATTTGAATTTTAAATATATCTCGGGATTTCCAAGGTCCTTTAGTTTAGAAATATAATTAACGATGCCAAAATTAATTTAATTACAAAAATGATTGCTTCGTAAAAGGCAAATCTGGAGAAAAAAAAATTGAGACTCTAATGAAATTATCCTAATTTTAACAAGGCTTATCCCCATTTGCTATTGAATTTTAGCATATTAAGAAAGTAAAATATAAACTCAGACCATTTTAATGAAACTCCTTAATTGCCTAGTAAATTTTTTTGGATTTAACCATAAAAAAAAAAAAAAAAACTCTTAGGACGGGATTTTATTTGGTGAGGGATATGTTGACTGCATCCCCGTTGTCACTTGCCAAGATAACTCATAAACTGCTTGGACGTTGTAGAAAGTGATATATTTCTCTCGGAACCCCAAGTGATGTAACTTTCTACTTTTAAATATTTATATCATGGTGCGAATTTTTTTGCATAAACTCTTCCATGGAAAAGACAATGACGAAACTAAACTAAAAAAACCATCAAATTAAAGTCAGTTCTAGGAAGCAAGCATGCAAGATGTAATCAGTTTAGTTCTGCATCGGATGGGTAATAAGTTAATAATTCTTGGGTTATGTCTACTATATATAATAACGATATTGTCGTCAACTTAAAACACCACTAGAATTGTGCCCTGAGTATAGAATTTTATTCAAAAGGCATTGTTATTAGCCAGTGGACCACTCTTTATATTTTCTCATGACAATTCCACTTTAATAGATGTGAGACTATTCAAGTCAATACAAATAACCAATACTGTCAACCTAGACAATTTTAGTACTCCTTTTGTTAATTTGTACTAGAAATTCTAAAGAAGAATAGTCTCCACCTAACACCAGTCCTCTCAATTCACGTGACCTTTAGATTGAGAAAATTTTAGTGCAACTAAATCAGGGTTTTGCTTCGCAGATATCCAAATTTCTTCAAAAACATGTTATACTTTTTTAAGATTAAGAGCTTGAAAAAACGAAATATCTAGAGAGTCAGGCCCGCCCAATACCATCCATCATCCTAGAGATGCTGAAAATGGCCCAAACTCTAGGATGATGGATGGTATTGGGCGGGCCTGGCTCTCTAGAAAAATTGTTGAAAAAATAGAAGAGATTAGATTGAATGAAAAAAAAAAAAAAAAAAATTCCATGCTTTGAGTGAAGTAGTCCACAAGTTCATGCTTGTATTACACCCTAAAAGACTTGTCAACCTAGACAATTTTAGCATTCCTTTCATCCATTTGTACAAGAAATTTCAAAGAAAAATTTTCTCCACCTAACACCACTCCTCTCAATTCACTGGACCTTTGTGATTGAGAAAATTTTAGCACAACTCAATCAGTGTTTTGCTTCGCAGATGTCCAAATTCTTCAAAAACATGTTATACTTTTCAAGATTAAGAGATCGAGCTAGAATATTAAGGCAAAACCAAACCCCACGCACCATCTTGAATTTAAGTCTTATTTCCATACTGTCTCTAGTTGTAGTTTTTTTTTTTTTTTTTTTGGCCATACAATAAATTTTTATTGAAGAGAGGAAGAGATGAGTGAGACACTCAATACAACAGAAACAAATATATCACTCGTATAACAAAGACTGCCAAGACACCATGAAAGTGTCAAAAAATAACTCCCTAAATTGATTACAAGAACAAGTTAACTCCCTAATATCCATCGTAAGCGAGCACTTCAAATCACATTTCTCTCATTCCACATAAGCAAGTGAGGGACCCTTACCCAAAGTCAATCACAAACCGCGATAGTCATCTAAAAAAAATTGATCTAAAATTGTGGGTTACAAGAGCATTTCCAGTAAAGAGCTCAAATTATCAAGAAAAAAAAATTGACTTACGGTTGAGGATGGGTGTAATCCAAGGGCCATTAACATGTCAATACTTTGACTAAGTAGTGTTTGTTTCTCATATTCTTATCTTTTTTTTTCTTCTTTAAATTAACCTCCAGTGGGGAGGGGCAACTATGGAATGCCAGGCCTTTATTATATATTAAAAAATCTTACAAAAACATTGCGGGGGTACATTACGACATTACCCGCTTAATAGTCGATAACCGAAAGTGAAACATAATTTTTTTATAACAATTTCCTGCAAAGAAAAAACAAAACCAAAACTAAGGCCAGGCCAGGCCAGGCCAATACCAATATTAAAAATCAAGAGTTCCCAAGACTCCCCAAGCAACCTGCATACACACACAAAACCGCGTCCACGCAACCGCAGAACGCAGCCACGCAACAAATCAGCCCACAGCAGCAGCAACAGCGCCCAAAAAACCTTCAGAAACGCAGTACGCAGCACTCAACCTAGCACGCACCCGCAGTCCCATTGCATCGCAAACTCGGGCCGCGTTATGCGCTGTGCCCAAACAGAGCAAATACTCTGTTTTGCGACAGATTTCCCAAGCCTGATATGCGCCCATTTGCAGCTTCCAGCTGCAGTAAACGCAGCAGCAGCAGCAGCACTCAAAACAGGCAGCACTCAGCGCACCAATCAGCACACAGCACGCAGGATCAGTCCCGTTGCGTCGCTTGTTCGAGCCGCAAAAATCGCAGCCTCCAAACAGCGAAGGCAACTCTGTTTTGCGAATAATTTCCCAGTCTTTTGCGCACCCAGTTTCAGATTCCAGGCACATTAAACACGCAGCAGCAGCACTCAAAAACCATAGCACGCAGCCCAGGCCAATCTCATCGCGTCCTCGGATCACACTTAACGCAGCCTCCAAAAAGAGCAAACCAAACTCTGTTATACGACAAACTCCCCCATCCAGTGTGCACCCCTTCACAGCAGAAACATCTGCCGTCAACAAGCATCCAAAAACACCGCACGCAACACTCAATATCGCACGCAGAAATTGTCTCATTTCATCGCATCGTCGGGTCTCATAAAACGCAGCATTCAAATAGAGAAAGCAACTCTGTTTTGTGATAGACTGCCCAATCCAGTGCACACCAATCATGCTGCTGCTCGACCCCCTAAATGCATCCTGTCTTGCAATTCCCTGCAGTCCAAACATCCGTAATTTTACACACATCAGGATGGATATTAAGCATAAAACGCGGCATCTACTCTTCCCCATGACGAATGTACGCCGTTTGTAATCTATCTAGCACAGTCAATCCTGCTATCTTCCAAGGAAAATCAGTCCCCCTGAAAGAAACTGTCCCTTGATCATGTAGTGCTCTAGCCGCTAATGAATCAGCAACCGCGCCTATAGATATGTTGGCAAAACAATGTCATTGTCGCTGCCAACAACTTGATTTCTTTCAAAATATTCTCCAAATGCCATGGGATTTTTAATTCCTCCTTAAACCAGCCACAAACAAGTTTCGAATCCGTTTGTATAAAAACCTTCTTGAAACCCCAGTCGAGATAAAGGCGGAGACCCTCAAAAAGAGCCAAAATTTCCGCTTTATTGTGAGAACCTGTACCAAAGAAAATTTGTTTCCCCACAACACCGAAACCTCGAGAGTCTCTAATAACCACACCGCCAGATGCCCTATCGTTGCGGGAGGATCCATCCACATTAAGTGCTACAAAATCTGTGGGAGGGGGATTCCAAAAAACAATTCGAACAAACTTCTTTCTAATAGGGAGCACATCCAAACCCAACATCTGTAGGGAGACTTTGTTACTGCTGACTTGCTTGGGAGAAATAAACTTATTGGCCAGTCGCAACTGTCGCCTAATGTTCAAAATCACAAAAGCGAAATTTGGAAGAGCATTTTTATATTTTCATAAACACATTTGCATCTCTATTTCCAAATCTCCCATAGAATAAACATAGGAGTAAGAAGAAGTAACACACCTATTTGCGAAATGCGTTTAACTCTCTTGAACCATATGGCAAGAACTGTTGAGATTTCTGCTGGACGCCGTATATGAATGTCAAATATCCTATCAAAATGAGTCCACACCTGCATCGCCAAATCGCCTCTAAAAAAAGATGATTCAAAGATTCTTGTTTTGGCGATGTACAGCAATGACATTTAGAGGCCAGGCTCATTCCACATCTGTATAATTCCCCGTCCACTGGCACTCCTCTACGGAGTAATTTCCAAACAAAAACTGATATTCTGGAAGGCAGATGTTCGTGCCAAATTGACTGATATAAGGCATTGGCCTTCCCATGGTTCCGTAACAAATCATATGTCGACTGAAGAGAAAAAATCTCGTTCGGGGTTGGAACCCACACACATGTGTCCTCCTCATTTATTGCACTACGTAATCTATCTGAAAAAAGATCTCGCGCCAAATTTCTGAGGTCTCTATGGACCAATTCAAAATTCGTAGAACTCACCTCGCGAACCGAAGGCCATGAATCCTGAGCAACCAGTGTCGCTGGTCTCCCGAAAGAAGCCACCATGTTCCAATTCTCCTCTAAAAAACTGATATTCCCAATGCCAATGCGCCAGAGCGAGTTACTCAAAAGAAAAGTTCTACCAAGCATGATTTTTTTAAAAAACGGAGAGGACCCACCTTTCACCAATTGACTTTTCAAACCGACGCCTTTTAACCAGTATTTGCACCTCATAAAACTAGCCCATAAAGAATCTGAAGTAAGAAGTCTCCAAAGTGCCTTGACGCGAAAAACCTTCATCACCACCGTCAAATCTTGAACTCCCAAACCTTCTTATGCCTGTGGAAAACAAATTGTATCCCATGACACCCATTTTTTCTTGTGACGACCTTCACAATCCCCCCAAAAGAAATCCGCCAACAAGCTTTTTATCCGTAATATGACTGTCCTTGGAACACACATGGTACTAATTATATAAATTGGAATCGAGCTAAGAACATGCCTGATCAAAATCAATCTTTCTCCTGGGGATAACAATTTTGCCTTCCATCCTTGAATGCGAGCCTGAATTTTTGCGATTAAATCTTCAAAATATGAGATTTTGACTCTCCCTTGAAACAAATGCCCTCCCAAATACTTCAATGGAACAGCGCGAAATTGAAAATCAGTGCCACTCTTTAAAGCTACAATTCGCTCCGCCGTGGCCTTATCCTCCAAAGTAAAGGAACTTTTCCCTTCATTTATTTTCTGACCTGAGGCCTTGCAGTATTGTCGCAGGAACTCCATACATCCCTTAACTGAGGATTTTCTGCCATTTAAAAAAATGAAGGTGGGAAACTGGGCTACAATTCCTGGGGGTATAATAGTACCATATTTTGCCATTCGCAAAAGCCGATTTCAGACCCCTGCTCAACACTTCGGAAGCAATAATGAAGAGAAAATGGGAAAGGGGGTCTCCTTGCCTTAATCCCGCGTGGATCTGAAAAAGTCCTTGTAAACTCCCTGGAGCAGAACCGAGAATCCACAAAAAGCAATACAATTAGATATGAGGTGGCAGATTCTACCATTAAATCCAAACTTTTTAAGAACTTCAAACAAAAAGTTCCATTCCAGCCTATCATAAGCCTTCTCCATGTCAATTTTCAGCATCACATTGTCACCAAAAACCTTCCTGTTAATATCTCTGATCATTTCCTGCGCCAGACCAATATTTTCACCAATGAATCTGCCTTTGACAAAAGCCCCCTGCTCCTGAGAAATCAACCTAGGCAAGATATCGACCAACCTATTGCACAGGATTTTGCTAAAGATCTTATAAATCACATTACACAAACTGATTGGATGAAAATCAGAAAAGGAACCTGGATTATCAATTTTAGGAATCAAAGCCATGAAGTTCGCCGAGAAAGACGCCGGCATGGCCTCCCCTTCAAAAAATTGTATAGCTGCCTCCCATATATCCTTACTCAAAATCTCCCAACAAAATTATAAAAATCAGCAGTAAATCCATCAAGACCTGGAGCACTATTTTTGGGAATGTCGAAAACCGCATCCCGAACTTCCTGCAAGGAAGGTCGTTTAACCAGAAGCTCACACTGACCGGGTTCCAACACAGTCGGGATACAATTGAGCAGATCCACATCCTCTCTAACATCATCTTGCGAAGACATCAGATTAGTAAAAAACTTATTTGCTTCGTCAAGGATCTCACCGGGTTCCGAAATAGTTCTACCGCACGGTAAATTTATCTGAGTGATGGCCCGTCTCTTTTGTTTGGACTTGGTGGAAGCGAAAAAATATTTAGTGCAGGCATCCCCCTCCTTGAACTCTTTTTCACCGGATTTTTGGACCCAGTAAAGCTCCTCCTGTTTGAGCGCTAATCTGTACTCTGCCTGACAACGGTGAAGATTACAGCAAGCCTGGACATCCCAATTTGCACCTACATTGAGCCCATGAATACTGTTATTCGCAAAACCCGCCAGAAGAATTGTTTCCCACTGTTGCATGTCATCTTCTAAGGCTCGGATCCTGCTGAAAACATTACCATAGATCGTTCTATTCCACTGGATCAGAGCACGTCGTGTCAGTTTGAGTTTGGCATCTACTCTATCAATGGGTCGCATGTTGCCCATGTCAGTCGACCACGTGTCCTTGACCAGATCCAGAAAAGCAGGATGTGTCGTCCACATATTAAGGAAACGAAAAGGAGCAAAACCCACTTTTGATTGAGTTGGCATGGTAGCCAACAATGGTGAGTGATCTGAGAAAGTTCTGCTGAGATGTTCCACTTTGGGGCTATCCAATTCTGTCAACCAAGCTAAATTAGTAAATATCCTATCCAATCTGGCCCAAATACGCTCACTGCCCCGCCTATTATTGCACCAAGTGAGACGAGGACCCGTGAAACCACAATCAACTAAACCACTGTTTTCAATGCAATCTGAGAACTGTGACATGATCGCCATGGACGGCTCCGCTCCCCCTACTTTCTCTCCATAATGAAAATAGGTGTTAAAGTCCCCTCCAACCATCCAAGGAATGTCATGATTTGCCGCATAATTGATCATATTCAACCATAGTTCATTTCTTTCATCCACAGAACATTTAGCATAAACAAAGGAAATTAAAAAAAATTCTTGAAGTAGAATCCGTTACCTGACAATGAATAATCTGATCTGACATCTCCACCACCGAGAGAGCGAGGGAAGTATCCCAAAAAATCCAAATCTTGCCGCCAACCGAATCATTTGAGGCAAAACCACCCAGATGAAGTTTGTTACAAATCTCCGAGGCTCTGCGAGCAGCAATCATAGGCTCCGCAATCATAAGAATTCAGACTTTATGCTCCATGACCATATTTTTTAATCTCCTCCTCGTGACCTGATTACCAACCCCACGAGCATTCCAAAACATAAAGTTTTCCATCATCTTAAGCACGGTAGGAAGATTTACCCCTCTTAGTCTTATGACGTTTGCCCGGAAGGGCTGCCGAATTGACTATGTTCTGGAGATTTTTGTCAAAGTAAGCCCCCAATTTTAAATCATTAATAGCATGTGTATCCTGTCCCAACTCTGAGTCCGAAGCCGCCACGTCACTATCGTCTGAGGCGTTATCAAAATTATTAGAAGAAATTGGTGGTTTCTTGTTTCGCAACACACGGTTCTCCTCAACCAGCTGGACGACAACATCAAACAAACTTCCATCCTCATCCTGTCTAACCGCCGCCGGCTTTGAAAGAGCCCGCTGGCCATGACTGCTGTCAACTGTTCCACGACTGTCGGTTTCGCTGTGGCAGACCCTACTATCTCATCGCCTGGTGGTTGGGTGGTCGAGTCATGTTGACGTGGACTAGGAGGCCGAGAGCAGGCCAGGTTCTGCCTGGACGGACTGGACGGCCTTGTACCATGCTCAAACTGGATCCGAGGCGACACGAGGACGTTTACTTGATCTGAAACAAAGCTGGGACTGGTGGTAGTCACTGGACAAGGACTGCGCACCTTGCCTAGACTGCTCGCATTGCCTGAACTCCTCGCGGAACATGAACTGTGGGCAGAGTTGCTCGCAGGACATGGACTGAGTTGCTTGCTCGCTTGGCCTGGACTGTGTTGCTTGCTCGCATAACCTGGACTGTGTTTATCTATGATGCTCACTGGAATAAGCACTGGACTACGGGATAGTGACGGTTGGTGTGCCGTCGCTGATTACTTTTAGCGACGGTTTTAACTCAATCAGCGACGGTTTTGAGCCGTGGCTGATTTCCATTTTTTTTTGTAGTGAACTAACTAAGAAATCAATGATTAATTTCAATATGTAGTTGTCCATTATTTATTCCGTGGTGCCATCTTTGTTTCCTAACTATTAATTAAATTAAATAAAAAACATGTAAGTTTTGAGATGTTACCTCAACACTTTTTTTTTTGTCCAAACAAGAATTTATTATTATTATTATTATTATTGAAGAGAGGAAGAGATGAGTGAGATACTCAATACAATAGAAACAAACATGACTCCTACAACAAAGAATGCTAACACATCATGAAGGTCTAGAAAAATGACTATAAATTGATTACAAGTTGAATCCATCATCCACAACAAGATCCCTGATATCCATGGTAATCGAGTGTTTCGATCTTTTAAGCCCTTCAAAGATCTTCCTATTTCTCTCATTCCACGCACACCACATAAGCACGTGAGGGACCCTTACTTATAACCAATCCACACGTTGTGATCATTTGGTACGAGACCACAAGCTTAACCACTCATGAATGGAGCCATGGAAACTCATGCTCACCACAAATGTTGTCCACCACAACAACAAGTTTTGATTGTCTCCATCTTCCTTGGACATTTTCTTTCTTGTGTCTTCAGGTAGACAAAGATTTTTTTTTTTTTTTTATATGACGATGACCTTATGAATAGTGAAGTCAGTGCAATTTACTTAGAAACTTTAAATTTTTGGAGACCAGAGATTTAATGCATCTTGATGAGACATCAATCAACCATGCGATCACAACCATACACATGGCATTGACCTCAACACAGCCCCCAACAGGCTCGTGCGTAAATCATATTAAGTCCGTAAGTCAGACGCCCAAGCCCAGATCACGCTGGCCCATAGAGCATGGATCTTGGAGCTTGGCCCAAGACAATAAAGCCCAGACACGAATCTCTAAGTTGTTGCAAGCCCGAGATCCACTCATGTAAATCAGCTCTTAACCCAATCAAGCATTGGGTCCTAAACAATGTTAAGTGTCGAAGAGACTCAGTCATGCAGAAGTAAGATCTTGGGCGAGACCTCCTCCCTCCATCACACATTTTTTTTTTATTTAATTAAACCTCCAGTGGGGAGGGGCAGCTATGGGATGTCAGACCTTTATTACTTGAGAAAAAATCTTTTACACTTGTTGGGGGTACATGATGACTTTACCAGAGAAAAGAAAACAAATGAAAATACATCCTTAAAATGAAAGAAAAAAAAAACAGACTCTCCTAACTCATAGACCTTAAATAGGCAAATTGCATAAACTAATTGCAACTTGCAAAAAACAAAAACTTCTTGCATCAAACAACTTGCATTCACAATTTGCATCTTACCCATATACAGCTTGCAAAACCAAGTCATGCTAACACAAAACAGCCATGTACCAGCCATAGTGAAACCCGCACGCTGCCAACTTACCCTCCATCACACCTCGATCGCAGGAACTGTTGAAGAGCGGGTCACTCGCTATAAAAGGTGAGGCAATGAAAGGAGAAAGGTACACATACATTGTTAATTTCATCTAGTCTTAATTCTTCCTTGCACCGTCACTTTATTTAAGCATCAGAGTGCCTACAACCACCACAACGGTGGTCCCTGGATCGCAACTATTTATTTTGCAGGCTCGAGATCAGCAAGGTCGGATTTGGATGCAACAAATTGGTGTCGTCAGCGCGAAAACGGCGAGTTTTTCTTTGAAACAAAAGCAAACTTTTTCTAAACCAACGTTGCATCGGTATATGGTCACCAATACCAGATCTCAAGCACACCGCAATAGTTTTTCCTAGGCGGCGAATTGTCAACATCCTGAAAAAGACTAAATTCTGCTGTTGTGCACCATCGTGGTCCTCTTGATCGGACTAGGTTGTCTGAGCGCGGTGAGCCATCGTGAGACTGGACTCGTTTGCCATGTAGCATTGTGGTTCCTTAGGCAGACTAAGTCACTTATGTGCGACGAGTTATCGACATCTTCAATAGGACTAGACTTAACCATTGTGCATAAGCCGAGCGCGATAAGCCGCCGTGAGACTAGACTCGGTCCACTATGTAGCACAGTGGTTTCTTAGGCTGACTAGGTCACTAATATGCGGTGAGTTGTCTGCACCTTGAACATGACTGGACTCGGCCGATGTGCGCATTGTGGTTCACTTGATCGGACCAGGTTATCCGAGCGCAGTGAGCCGTCGTGAGACTGGACTTGATCCGTTATATGCCTTTGTTGTCCTTTGGTAGGACTAGGACTTTTCCTGTGCACAGGGTCATATGAAATGAAATTGAACTAGAATACCTTTATTGATAATACTGCTTTTTAAGTGTTCTACAATCCACGGTCTTTTTCAGATGCTCTCCACTTAGGTTTTCCAACCAATAGGTTCTGGGCCTATTGATTGTTGTCATATTATAGGGACCTTCCCAGTTCATACTTAGTTTGCCTTCCCCTGGGTGTTTCGTGTTCAGTTGGGTTTTTCTGGGTACCCAATCGCCAACTTTGAATTCATGAGGTTTGACCCTCTTGTAGTATTGAGTCATCGTTTTTTGATAGGCTGCCATTCTGACGGAAGCTCTGTCCCTTCACTCTTCAAGCATATCTAATCCGATTATCAAAGTTTCTGCATCATTGTCATCCAACCTGAACTCTTCCGTTTTGAGTGTAGGCATTCTCATTTCTACTGGAACCATTGTCTCGGACCCATAGGCCATGACGAATGGTGTTTCTCTAGTCGGGATTATTTTGTGGTGTGATATGCCCAAAGGATGCCTGGAAGCTCAGAGACCCATAACCCTTTGGTTGCTTCAAGTTTCTTCTTTATTGCTTCTGAGATTACACGATTGGTGACTTTCACTTGTCCATTGGCCTGGGGATGCCTCGACACTGAATATTGGTGACTGGTGCTCAGATTGTCACAAAGTTTTTAACTTTCTTGCTCTTAAACTAAGTTTCATTATTGCTGACCAGTGTTTTCATAATCTCAAACCTGTAGATGATGGATTTCCAGAGGAAGTTCTCAATTTGGTTATCTTCAATTTGGAAAGTAGTTCTAGTTCTACCCATTTGATAAAGTAGTCGACGACCACGAGGAGGAATTTTGTTTTCTCGGAAATGGGGAATGGGTCTACAATGTCCATCCCCCCACTGTACGAAGAGCCACAGGCTAGTCATTAGGACTAGGTTATATGCAGGCATATGTGTGTACGAGGTGTACCTTTGGCACTTATCGCATTTACAGACCATGTCTTTGGCCTCTTGTTGCATGTTAGACCAGTAGTATCCCAGCGTTAAGGCATTGTGGGCTAGTATCCTTTCTCTAGGGTGGTTTCTGCAGATCCTTCTGTGGGTTTCCCTGAGGACATAGTATGCCTCATCGAGGTCAGGCACTTGAGTAGTAGGCTTGTTACCGACCTTCTGTACAACCTGTTTTTGAGGAGTGTGTACCACACAACTCTGTTCTTTAGCTTACGAGCCTCAAACTTTTTCGTCGGGAGGGCTCCATCTTTCATGTAGCCGATTAAGGGGCTCATCCAACTAGTTTCCTTACTCATGGAGAAGGCCTCGTGGATCCTTCCCCTAGGGCCGAGTTTTCCTGGAACTCTATGAGTCTGTTGGAGTCACCCGTTGTGGACGAGGTCGCCTAGGCCAAAATGCCAGCTTCTTGGTGTCAATTTCTCTCTCACAGTAGGCCATCATCCGAAGATCTTTAACATTGAATCCATTGTTCACCTAGTTGACCACCAGTTGGGAGTCGTTGAACACCGTGATTTCTTCTACGCCGAATCCTCTGACCAAATTTAGCCCGACTATAAGGGCCTTGTATTGCGCCTAATTGTTTGAAGTGTGGAAGGCGAATTTGATAGCCCCCTTGAAGATGATCCCTCGGGGGTATGGATAACAATTCCAATTCCGCTACCACTCTCGTGAGATGAGCCATTACGTCGAAGGACCCATCCTTATGAGGGTGGTTCAGGGTTCTTAGTTCCTTCTTGGCTTTTCGACTCCGATTTTCTTGTTTCAGTGAACTCGAAGATGAAGTCTGCCAGCGTTTGCGCCTTAATGGCCAATCTCGAAGAATAATGGATATCAAATTGTCTCACATAGCCGTTCTCAAGGTATTTGAGGCATTGGTGTTGCGTGGATACTACCGCCTCCATGTGATGTAGCCAAGATCAACCCAGGATAACGTTGTGCTCAGAGGGGGTGTCTACGACCGAGAATTCTGCCATCGAGACACTTTGCAGATCTGGCTGCCCTGCGACTACCCGCAACTTAATTGTTCCAACTGGATAGCAATTTTCCTCGTTGAAGTCGAACATGGCTTGGTTGGTAGATGATAGTTCCTTTTTCGCTAATTGCATCTTACGAAATGCGTCTAGAAACAAAACATTGGTGGAACTGGCCGTATCTACCAGCGACCTTTTTACTTCCCATTTTGTTATCCCCACCGAGATAACTAAGGCATCATTGTGAGGGAAACATACTCCTCTCATGTCCCACTCCGTGAATGTCAAGCTCAGGGATATTCTTTTTCCTCGTATGGGTTGGACAATATAATTTCCGTAGTGGGATATGACTCGCAATTCTCGGACCGATTTTTTTAGTGAATGATTCGAGTGCTTCCCCTTCTCATTTGTTCCGTAGAAGACGCATATGTCATCGGAAATTTTCTCTTCGAATTCTCGTATGGATTCATATTGTTCTGTGAATTGTCTATTTTGTGAAAAAATAGGCCTTAAAAATCATTTTTCGAGAAATTTAAACTATTTTTATTACAATTAGTGGCAAAAAAATAAAAAATAAACTCCCTCTTAAATTGTAGAGAGCAAAAGTTTCTCCACCGAAATGCCACTCCTCTCAAATCATGGGCCCTTTAAATTGTGAAAATTTAGCACAACTAAATCAGGGTTTTGCTTTGGCAGGTGTCCAATTTATTTCACAAACATGTTGTACATTTTAAGATTAATAATTAAAATATTGTTAAAGCAAAACCAAGCACCACGCACCATCTTAAATGTGAAGTCGAAGAGCATCACAATAAGTAAATGAATGATAAAAAAAATATCTAAATTTGTTCCCCCAATCACCTGTAGTAAGCCCATTTTAGTGTGTATATTTATTCATTGCTGCCCATGGATGCCAATTTCACAATCCGGACAAATGAGTTTGTATTTCGAGAAATGATATTCAAATGGGTTGAAACTTTGACACATTATTTTTTATAAGTAACTTTCTTCAAATTTCCAGCTCGAAGAAAGCTTAATCGGATTACAGAAAATTTTTGTTTAGTGGCCTAGTGTCATCCTTAACATACGGCAGACACAAAATATATAGTTGATCGTTCAAAATTTAAAACCATTTTTAGGAGAGGGGTGAGCACATTTACTTTCAAAATATTGAAACCTATCATGATTTCCTATCAAAAATGTATATATTTAGGAGAGGGGCAAACATTTTTACAAGAGTACTGGGGCACAAATTCATTTTTGTTTCAAATTATTGATAAAATTTGTAGACCAAGAGATACAATTTTGACTAGCTAGGACTGGGATAATTTTGTTAACAACAACTAAATGATTCACGGTTCATACTAGACTACACGAAATCATGGGGCTACACTCCAAACTATTGTAACCTATAAATCCCGAATACATGAATGTGATATTGAAAATACCATGACAAGATTCTATATCAAACTTATTTCTTTATAAAAAAATAGATAAAATCGATTTCTTCTTATCAAATTAATGAATATTCATTGGCTTATATCTTTTTATTAAGTTCAAGATAAAGCTGAATACATGAAATTGGAAAATTTACAGCAATCCAAACATAGTATGTAAGTAAAGATCACTTGTGAAAAACTCTAGGAAAATAACAGTAGCAAAACAACATTGGTTTCTTATTGATCCATTGGTACGTACCAACACACACTTAACATGCTCAGGCTCATATCAACACTACGTGGCTTCAGTGGCCTCTTATTGATTGGGGTTAGCAACAAGGACGTGGTGGATTGGGTCGTGGCTTTGGATCGGTTATAGGAGGTACGGGTAGGTTGGTCATTAGCTTTGGAGGTAGTCTAGATAGTGAGGGTCGTCCGTTTACGTGAACCGCATCGAACCGCATCAGGAAGGCCTTTAATAGGGTCTTGTAGATGCAACAACAACCTGCCAGAAAGTTGCAATAAAAACAAGTGTTGTAAATGGGTTCAGCAAAACAAATGAAATTGTTGAATTAATGGATGAGCAAACATGATATCAACAATAATAACAACACAGGGGCGGATGTATGTGTTGGATAAGGGGTTGCTTATATTTTTGAAAAATTCCATTAAGTTATTTGTATATTTTATTTTGCCCCTTTTTAAATTTTTAGAATGCTTCTCTTTATATACAATCTTGGCTATTGACTCCATGTCATTTATAAAAAAAAAAAGATTTTTTTTAAACTCCACCTTCACCAATCTCAATCTCACTCCATCACTTTCTCTTTTATTTAATCCCTCTCTCTCTCTTTCTAATTCTCATCTATCCACCCACCATCTATCTCTTTTTCTTTTTTTTAATCTCTCTCTATTTTAATTTCCACCATTAATTGAGTTGGGGATTGGGGAAAGGGAAATTATACATTTCAATTTTTTTTTATTTATATCTATCTAATCTCTTTATTTTAGATTAAACAATTATAAATTTAAGATTACAAAAATTGTTGTTTGTCTGCTTCGTTTGAGCTAGCCCAAAAGGAGAAATCTCTCCATCCAGCTTAGTCCAGAGAATAGACACTGTTGTTACTACTACTTGGACTTAGATTGTACTGTTATGTTTGCCTCAACGCCAAAAAGTTAGAAAGAAAACAGAGGTATGCTTCTCGCCAACTCTCAGCTTATACCACCATGCTTAATTCTGTTTTCTCCAATTAAAAAATGTAAGTTCTTCCTTTGCTAGCTATAGTTGAATTATTCATGCCATGTATATTTGTCTAGTTGATTAGTTGTATAGTAAAATAGTTGTGTATTGTTTGTCCCCCTTTATCTGCAATCCTAGATCCGCCCCTGTAACAACAGCGGCAAATTCATTTTGAGGCTCGGCATACATACTAACCTGCAAGAGGCCTGACTTGAAACGAGATCAGGCAACATTTGCACAACAGTTGCGTTAATCAATAGGCTTTGTGGAGGAATAATTTGAACCTACTTACGGATTCCCTTAGCTTACCATGGAACACTTTTAACAGTCTGATATTAATTTGAACTAATGATGCTATGCTTGACTCAGACTTAATTTGTTTTTGTGGTTGCAATTTATTGGTGAGAAATTAATGGCTTGAATTCACTGAACAAAATTCAGGAAATACAAAAAAAAATTAGGCCATGTTTGGTTCACCATAGATCGATCCACCGTAAATGCAAATGATTTAATTTGTAAATGTTTTTTTCAAAACAAATACATTTTCACGTTATTTTCAATATGATTGGTGATGAATGAAAAATGCATGCTACCCAACGGCCAGCTTTACTTTTTGAAATTTCCCATTTGCTATAAATAAATAAATAAATAAATAATCACTAACCTGCAAGAAACTTGAGATACAAAGGAGAGACGTGAAAAACAAACTCAATAATCGCGTAATTAATATTCCCATTTTCTCTTGTTCTGGTGCTCGAAAACAAAGAGTTTGACAATGATAGGAATTGAGCAAATATTTTTGCTGAATTTATAGAGGAAAGTAGTCAAAGTTCTACAAAGTGTGTGGGCCGGTTTTGCCCCTAAATTCTTCTCAGCCAGAATGGGACTTCAATGGACTTTTCCTCAAGACCCAAAGTAAATGCAGGCCATGGTGGGGTGCAAGCTCTCAAGCTCCACAAGTATATCATACTGTAGGACAAGGTCGATTTCAAGTCCATGTTAGGCTTTTAAACGGATTGAATTTTCTACTAAACTTATTGTTCAATTGACAAGGTTTGATTACTGCTTACAATGAACTGAGGTCCCCTATTTTTTAGAGAGAGTACATTGAAAATAACCTGAAGGTAGAATATCCCAAAATCCTGCTACTGCTCCAATAGCCATTGAACATTGTCCCCTCCCCTTCCTAAATTATCCATCTCAGTATTAGTACCTCTCTCATCAATCCCTAATATCTCATTGAATTGAGATCTAAATAGAAATCTATACAAAAGCTTGAAAGCACAGAAGAAAAGAACATCCTCTTCCTAAACTATTCATCTCAGTATTAGTACCTCTCTCGTCAATCCCCAATATCTCATTGAAATGAGATCCAAATAGAAATTTGTACAAAAGCATTAAAGCATAGAAGAAAAGAACATCCTTTCACCTTCTTTGCATCCAAAACATGTTAGTTTTTTCATATTGTCCTCCCTCCCTATCCCCGTGATACCCTGCCCATTATCGTGCTTGTTCATTTGGAGTTGTACATTTTAGCCATGTTGTATGGAATTGGCTGGCAACCCAAATGAGTTGCAAATATACTTTATATTCACATCATCTAGAGCTACCTTGTATTGTATCAAAAGAATTCTTACTCTTGTACCTTCAATACACATCTAAGGCTTGGAAAGACATTCAATTTTTCTTTTGTTACAAAAGTAGGGATATGTGATGCATGGGCAGGTCAATAGACGAATTTGCTTGTTTAGAGTATAATAGAATTTAAAAGAACGATATTCGAAATAAACTCAACAAGAATTTAAATAACGGAGTAATTCATGATGTACTCGAATTTTGCTCTCCTTGACCTTGACCTGCACAGGAAACACACGTGAGCCAAGGACCACCATTGTGGTGGCCGATGGCACTCTGATGCTAAAGTTAGATAAGGCTTGAGAAATGCTTAAAGTTGTAAATTTAGTTCTATAGCATACCTTTGTTCATCAACCATGTGTCTTATTTATAATGCGAGAGTCATTGTTCGACTAGGCCTTTGGTGGCATATATAGTTTAGGAAAATAGATCTTGTTGGAGATCCATTTCCAGTTGGGAGTCGTCCATGTAGGAGAATTTCTCTATACGACTTGTGCTCCTAGATCTATAGGAGAGGTTTCCCTTTTATAGTGTTGTTCACGCAAGGAAGTTTCCATGCACGACTTAGGCTCCGTTATTTATTTTCTAGTCGGAATCAATGTATTGTTGACCTGCCTGTCTTAGGCAATCCCCCAAATACTTGTCTGATTAGGCCTTACGGGTATTGGGCTTTACCATGTGATGTGTGGGTTTAGTAGGATGCTGCAATTTGGAACCCAACCTTCTAGATTCTACCAAAATGGGCTTAGTGTCATTTGGGCCTTGCCAGATTGAGTGGGCATGCAATCAGACCCATTTTGCTCTGCTAACGAGATCATCGTAACACGCGTACGATGCAAATTAAAGGGCGGTTTGGTATATCACCAATTCAAAATAACAATGATAAAATAAACAAAATAACTTTTATTCCATCAAAAACAAAACTACAATGATAAGTCTACACTCGTATTTATAACTAATATAACTTCTAAAATAAACCCTAAACATAATAGGAAACAATGTTTAAATATACTAGAATTATTAATATGCCTAAAATACTATTCACTACTACAAATATTAGCTTAGGTAACGCCACTTAGATAGCGCTTTTTTAAAGAGCTATCCAAGTGGGCGCTAGGATAGCGCTTATTTGTTTTTAAAAAAAAAAATCAAAAAAAACTCTACAATAGCGCTTTAAAATTTTTTTTCTGTTAAGCGCTATCTTAATTATGTCTTAGATAGCGCTTTAAAAAACGCTATGTGGAAAAACGTTACCAAAACTACCATAGCGCTTTTAAAGTGCTTGCATAGCGCTTTTAAAAACGCTATGCTACCTACCCTCTTGTATAGCGCTTTATCCTATAGCCTAATAATTAAAAAAAAAAATCAAATATCAAATTAAATCTCGTTTTTTCAGATCTCGATACGATCAGACGGTTAATATCATAAGGCCTAATAAAAACCTAAATCTCGACGACATGTGCTTTCGTTTTGCTCTTGCCATTTTTTCAAACAGAGAGAGGCGATAGGAGGACGGAACCGAGGCGAGGAGGCGACGAACCAGATCGAGGAGGCGAGGAACCAGATCGAGGAGGCGAGGAACCGAGGAAGGACGCGAGGAAGGAGGCGACTCAGGCGAGGAACCAGAGGAGGCGAGGAACCGAGGAGGTCGCAGGGAAAGGACCAGGTTCGTCTCTCTTGCTTCTTCTTGCCTTTTTTTTTTTTTTTTTTTTTTTTCTGTTTGTGTTTTGTGTGTGATTCACTGATTATTAGCCTATTTTTTGTCTACTGAGGAAGTGAGCATCTAATGCATATTTTTATTGTTTTTGAGTTATAGGCATATAGCTTTATGTTCAAAATGTTGTCATATTAGTGTTTCATGTGTAGTATCTAATGGAATGGAATGAATGTGTTATTAAAAATGTGTAGTTATACTCGTATGAATGAATTATTGTTTTAAAGATATATGGACTGTTTTGTTGAAAAAATCTTTCAATCAAATTGTGACAGAGTGTATTAATATAACTTATTCAAAATGAAAATGTAGTCCTCCGTATATGTTTCTTCATATTTTGATTCCGACAGGTTTCTAAGTCATTTCTCTATGATTTATTGTTACGAAATTGTTTGGATTCGATCTTTGTCTTCTCTTTGTGTATGATAGATTGGACAAATATAAATATTTCATGCTTAGCTTCCACTAATTAAAGTGACTGTTCATAGAATTGTGTGCTAGTAAGAATCTTGCTAAGTCCCAAGAGTGGAAAGAACAAGTAAAAAATGTGGATTCATGGCAATGGAGATTGATGTATTAATGTTTTTTGTAGTATTGTTTTTAATGGATCGAGAATGGGTAAATGCGGATCGATTATCTGAAGAGTACAAGAAAGGGGTGGAAGAGTTTTGTGCTTATGCAACTAAGAATGCTAAAAATCCAATGTTCATTAAATGTCCGTGTCGAAAATGTTTAAATGTAAAAGAGGTTAGTGGTCAAATGAAGTTGCACGAGCATTTATTGTGTCATGGTATTGACAAAACATATAAGGTTTGGACATATCATGGTGAGAGCAAAGATAAACGTAGCTCAATTGGCAAACGTAAACATAGTTTATCAAGTCAATTGGGCTCCCAGTTTGAGTTTATAAATAAAATGAACACAAGTGATATGGGAGATGGTAATGAAAAATCTAGTCCTGTGAAGAATTCCCCAAGTCAAGGTACCTTTGCTATCTCAATCTGCGTTTAAATTTTAGTAATTGGTGTGGTTGTTTGTTTGGATATACATATTGTCTTCCTGTCATGTTCTTAAAATCATATGTTTTTAATCATGCTGTAAAACACTTGTCTTGGTGCATGTTATGTGATGCATGAACGTTTGG
This sequence comes from Berberis thunbergii, assembly GCA_003290165.1. Classification (NCBI taxonomy): domain Eukaryota; kingdom Viridiplantae; phylum Streptophyta; class Magnoliopsida; order Ranunculales; family Berberidaceae; genus Berberis; species Berberis thunbergii. The sequence goes on along the minus strand of QNQO01003548.1, from coordinate 31,075 downwards.
AATCTGATTAAGTTTAGTTATATTCTCTGCATTACTCAAAACAGCTCATGATAATTCTGGATACCAAGAAAAACTGTAGTGATCCAACTTAACACCTTCAATGTCTGAGCATCCATCAATAAAATGTTATGATAGTTTAAACTTTCCACAGTTTGAAAATATGCTTAGCTTACACTACCTTGGGAGGCCATATAGGACAAGAATGGTTGTGACTTCACATATCCGAGTCAGCTTCTGTGGCTGTGAACTCATACCTAAAAGTCGGTTTCCACCAATTCTTGGTCTTCTAAGAATCTGAGACATTTCGATAAGGAGAAAAGTAAGGAAACTGTATTATCAATATCACTGCTGTAGTCAACTGCAAAGATCAAGAACATTGTAATATATTTCCAATGATGGTGGCCCTGACAATGGGACTTTGCCTCCCCCCTCAATGGAATACATAAGTCCAGTTCTGACCAGGTTGGATCGGACAATTTGTACCCGAAACTCCATCTTGCCATGAGTTTAGTCTCTGTTGTATGCCATTCCTGCACCCACCCACCCCTGTTATCCACCTCTCTATTGAAGAACAAAAATTTCACCAAAAAAATCAAAAAAAAAAATTATCCTTTAATCTTTTTGTCTGGATTTCAGGCTTCTATTCAATAAACTATATGAGTTGAAGTATTGAAATGATTTTACAAATCGTTGAAGATTTAGTTGTATTAGAAAAGTTATTTTTGGTTCGACTACAACTTGTGCTCTATTACGAAAAAAATTATGAAGGTCTGTTTCAAACATTAATTTTTAATCAAGAATTTTGAATTGAAGTTTGTCAAGTTTATTAATTTTCATACCATGTCATGAGAAAGGGTTCATCCAAATTGTTGAAGATGTTTACATGAACATAATCATTAGTAGTTGCATTGATGAGTGGACCTGGGAACATCCCATTGATGGTTATAACCTGTTCATATACACCAAGAATCAATCATCAATGAACATATCGTACACTGAAAACACAAGCAATTCAGTAAACGTAATGTACTTACAGAACATAGTCAAACTCAAAAGGACATTGTTCCAGGTAAGATTTTTGTTTTTCATCAATGAAAATGTTATCAAAAGGACATTGTTCCAGGTAAGATTCTTGTACTTACAGAACATAGTCAAACTCATAAGGGAAGCAGTTTGATTGTTCGGACGGCTAAATATTTTTGCTTCAAAGTTGCCTGTTCGAGTCCAACTATCACACTGATGTATCCATCACCTTAAGGAGAGTGCTCTGTTTAGGTTGTGGAGCCTGAACCACTTGTTTAATAGGGATATGCGCATCCAAAGACTTGTAGTGATACTAAAAACCGGAGCCAGCATTATGCTGAGTGTGACGTGTCCGACACAGGTAGAACCTAGTGTTTGAATGAGGCTTCTTTGATTAGTTTAAACTTTTCTCAGATTTAATAACGTATTGTTGATGCCTTACGTGAAGGAGGCATAGAGATTTGCAAAACATAACTTCTTATGTTCTTGTTTTTATATTTCGTTGTTTTTAGGTTGGACTGTTTGCACTTATTTGAGGATGATTTGTTCTTTTCTTTTCTCACATTCAATCCCATAATCTGAGGTTTATCCAAGAAATCAAACAGTTTCTGACTTCCTGAAAGTACATAACGAGTTTCATATGCAATTTGCTGGTAACCACTGCCATGTTTTAGGAATTTTTTTTGCTCTCTTTTAGTTGCCGCTGCCTTGGAAGAATCTCCTTGTTACTTTCTTGTTCAGGTCTTTACCCTCTACCATGATCTCAGCTCAAGTTGTACCCTTATTGATCATGTACTACACAAATCTACTCATCCTATCAGATAAAAGATATCAGTAATTCAGTTCGTATCTCTCTACAACTTATCCGTTTCTAAGATCAACGAATGAATTCACCTCAACAACTCTGTGATCATCCTCCCTTTAACCTTTCTTACTTTTTCCCCTCGAAACAGACCTGTATGAAACAAACCACAAGTATAACTACAAAACTCTTTGATCATGCAAAACTCTTAGTTGCATAAGCACAAAACAGACCTGGAAAGAAACTGGGAAACTCTGTTTCTTCACAGAGTTTCTTTACAGGCAAGAAACAGGCAAGAAACTGGGAAACTCTGTTGTAAAGAAACTCTGTTTTCAGTTCCTTAAAAATCCAACTCAATTTCCAGTTTCCTGGGAGGACTTGACAATTGGAGAACAGATTGGACAAGGTAGTAATCTCTGCATCTTCTGCAGATTCTGTCTACACCTTATTAATGCAGTTAGAGAATACAATTTTCTGCTAAGTTTCATCTTTACAAGCAATTTTAGTAAATTCACCGCTAATAACTGGAAATCATAGCAGCATGATTTTAAATTCATCCTTTTTCATGAACTTTCCCATAATGTTCTTCTCATCCTAGTTATGTCATTAATGAACTGCAGGTTCTTGTGGAACGGTATATCATGGTCTATGGTATGGCTCGGTATGTTTCTGTTCCTCTCCTGCCTTTTATTGACTGTATTGTGAGGCACGGGTTTGAAATGAAAGGGAGATCTCTTATATGATAATGAATATACGGCAGGTTATCTAGAAGGAGGGAAATTCAATATAGGCTGCTCTTTTAGGGTGTTCTCCTAATCATGAGGGTAATTAGAAGGGAGATCTCTTATATGATAATGTAGTTATGATATCAATTGAAGATCAAACTAGTTCTATCAAATTCAATACAAGAAACCCAGGAATTGACAATTGATTTTGTTAATGTGTTTGTTGTTTTCTTTCCATTTGTTGTGTGATTGTGTTTGTTGCTTCAATTGCTGAAAAATGTACTAATAATTGACATGTAATGACCTCTTCGGTATTGTTGTTCTTGTACAAAACTTGCAGCAAGAGACAAGAGTTCCTGATGTGGATATCCGTGGTTCCTTTAAGGTAGATGAAAACTTGGACACTGATACATTGGAGCAGCAATTGGATGAGGTAACTAAGAAGAGGAAAGAGTTGCAACAGAAGGAAATCGATCTGCAGGCTATCATCATGGCCCGGAAACTAATGGAAAAGTCGAATAACTCTGGTTCGCAACGTAAAAGGCCAAAAAAGGCTGCTCCCAAGGTAAATTGGTATTTACAATTTTTCTTTGATATTTAAAATTTCTTTGGTTTGTTCAGTTTTAGTTTTGTAATATAGTTACTTGAGGTTTATAACATGCTCATAAATCATAATAAAATTCTAAAAATGAGTAGATGGTATTCAGTTTTGCCGAAAAATACATTCTCTTGAGTCTATTTAAGCTGTTTTTTAAAACAAAATAATGTGAATTGCAGGCAAATGCTCAGATCGTTGCTGACATGGATGAACATACAGTAATGTGCAGAACGAACAACAGGACAATGATGCTTCTAAGATCAAGGTTTGGCTTTTAACTTCATTTTTAGAATTTTCCACGTTGATTTAGTTGTTGAGTTTCACTTAAGCTTGTAGTTGTTGATTTTCACTTAAGTTCTTAGTTGTTGAGTGCTTCTGTATCCTGTGTACTTGTCTTTTTAGTAGTACTTCCTTACATTTAAAGGCATAAGATAGGTTTCTAGGTTTTTTAGATGAGCCTGTCTACGAAGTAGTAGGAAGTTTAATAACATTTAGCATTACCCGAGGCACACTAGCAGTTCTCATAGTTGATTGTGGAAATGAGCAAGTGGTTTGCATATATATAGTAGCAATAATAGGTGTGTTCTTATATTTCAGGTTAAGATTTATATACCGACTTAGTGTGTGTGTGTGTGTTGTTATACTTATACAATGCCATGATGCAATTTCAGGTTATGCGAGGATACAATTTGAAGTGGCGGTAGAATCTGAGAAACATTTAGCGGTGCCGCAATGTACAGACAAAGTTAGGACTGTAGGAGAAGCTGTTGGCCATTTCATTTCGTGGCCAAAAAAGCTGGTGTATATATATGATAGCATATTAACAATTTTGTATGAATGCTTAAATTATATTTTGAATGAATGAGAAATAGTTAGTTATCATGTTGTGTCTTTATTGATTGATTGAACGTTGTCATTATTATATTAAATATTATATTTAGCCCAGAAAATCGGTATCGGAAAAATAGAAAAAACAAATCAAATAACTTATATAGCTCTCAAATTAGCGCTATCTAAGTTTAACATATATACTACAATAGCGCTTCTTTAAGCGCTATCTAAGAACAATCTAATTACTTCCATAGCGCTTATTTACGCGCTATCTTAGCAGATAAACAAATCTAATTTAAAAAAATCATTTAAATTAAATAGCGCTTAACAAAGCGCTATTCAAGCTAATTTAAAAAAAATTAGCGCTTACATAGCGCTTTAGAAGGCGCTATTGAAGTTAATTAAAAAAAAAAAAACGCTTAGATAGCGGATTTTAAAGCGCTATTCAAGTACGCGCCTTGCATAGCGCTAAAAAGCGCTATCTAAGCCTATTTTTAAGCGCTATGCAAGCCTATATTTGTAGTAGTGATTATTGCTAATATTAATAAATATCTTAATTACATCAACCAGCTCCCCGGATTAAAAAGCTAATCCTCGAGCTTAAAGCCCAAGAGGTCTTACGAGCAAAAGCAACAACATACTGTGAAGTGTCTAAGTAAAAGGAACCTCGAACCTGGCTTTGATAATTGTTGGGATCACAAACACTTTATTCCAAAATAAGCCACCAAATACAAAGTCATGAAGTCCCTGACTCGAAAGAGATCCATTTCAAAACTTCAATTATGTGCGCAAATTTCTGAAATGAGATTCAAAACTGTCGCAAAGCAGATCCAAGAATATGTTCTGCTTTGACATGGGTGTTGTCTAGTAGCGGTAAACAACCTGATCAGAAACATTATATGAAACAATAGGGTATGGTGGTGTTGACTGAATTTGTGGGGGCAAATAGTCATAAGACTTAAATAAAATTTTGTGATAGAGACCATAATAAAAATTTGGGCGAGTTGTGTGGGGAATTTTTTTTCTTCCTCAATTCAATGAAAATAAGATAGAAAAGGGTTGAGGGGCTGCGATGAATTGTTGCGGAGGGACGCTTGCAACAATCGGCCTGTGTTGTGGTCAGATGAAGTTGTTGAAAGATCTAAGGGAAGGTGAGTCGAGCGGTGGGGCGATTTGAACTGGTGTTGTTGATGTGGCCGATTTGGACTGTTGGTGGGGGAGGCTGACGGCAGTGGTTGGAGTTGTGAAAATGATTGTGGTTGCGAGAAGGCTTGTGTTGGGATAGTGGTGGCTTGAATAGTCCCACATCAAGTAAGGAGGAGTTTTTACAAAGGTTTATAAGGAATGATCTACTCTCTAATAGCAACAGGGCCTTTTAGAGAAAACCCCACACAACTTAGGCCCAGATGGAAGGCCCAATATGGTGGTATTTAAATTGGAAACAATATCGTTGCTATGTATAGTGAACCAAAGGGTGCACGCAGACCCCACAACACCTCAACTTTGTATCAGAGCTGATGGTTCTGCAGGACTTGGCAACGACGAGGTGCAGGCAACACATTGTTTGAGGAGAGTAGGCGTAGGGCAGCGAGCTAGATCCAGGTGGAGTGCAGGTCCTCCAAGTAAATGATTCAGGGTGAGGCTTCAGACTCTTGCCAAGTGGGTATTCTACAAGTCCGGATGAGGTGAAGTTAGTGCGGTGATTGCGACTAGGTGGAGCCAACAACACCGGGATATTCAAGCTCGTACACCGTGTACTACTCTCATGATCGTTGTTGCACAAACACTCGAGGAAGAAGTGTATCTCGAGATGTTGCGGATTGGGCAAATGGATTGTAGGATGTGTGATGATTTGCGCCAAAGGTGGAGATTGTTGGGATAGTGTTGGCTTGAATAGTCTCACATCAAGTAAGGAGGAGTTGTCACGAAGGTTTAAAAGGAATTGTCCACTCCTTAATAGCAACGAGGCCTTTTGGAGAAAATTCCACACCACCTAGGCCTAGATGGAAGGCTCAATATGGTGGTGTTTAAGTTAGGGACAAAATCGTTGCTATGTATAGTGCACCAAGGTGTGTGCACGTGCCTAACACACCAACAATTGGTCTCAGAGTCGATGGCTTGGTGGAAACTTGGCAAGGTGCAGGTGGCACATCGTTCAAGGAAAGTAGGCGCAAGGCAGTGAGCCAGATCCAGGTGGAGCGTAGGTGCTCTGGATGAACGATCTAGGGAGTACATCTTTCAAAGAGAGTAGACGTAGGGCAACGAGCCTGATCGAGGTGGAGCACAGATCCTCCTGGTAAACGATCTAGGGTTAGAATCTAGACGGGTGATTTTTTCTGTTCTCGTTAGGGGGTTGTGGGAGAATCTCTTGTCCTAGGCGGCACCATCGAAGGGAAGGGTTCTTGGGCCCTATGTCATCACTGGAGGTGTTGGTTGGGTCAGTCCCATGGCCTCTGTGTTGCCTGACAGGTATTTCTCAAATATCGGATCCATCATCTCTTCGAATATCAAATCCAACCTCTCCGTTGCTATTTCCATTTTTTTAGCTACGGGGGTTTTATTTTTTCAATCATATTACTTCAAACTTTTTCCAAAGCAATAATAATCGATACCAATTGACAGAATATAACAGAATGATAATCGAAAAAAACTTAACAAGAATTGAAGTAACGAAATAATTCAAAATAAAAACGATAAAAGAAACAAAGTAAAATTACAATGATCAACCTATGCTCGTGTTTATAATTAATCTTATTTCTAAAACAATCCCTAAACATAATTGAAAACACAGTCATAATAATACTATAATTATTAATATGCCTAAAATACTAATATTAATGAATATCCCAATTACATCATAGTAGAACAAATATCACTGCCAAAATCATCTCTAGAATGACATGTATTGTGTTCTTAGGAACTATTCTTCAACATTTTCAGTGCGAGTGTGTCGAAATGTTCATCCAAAGTCAGAGGTGTTCGTGCTGACAGTTCTTGAGACACATAATTCATGAATGGTCGAGACCGGGGGTTTGTATGCGTGCATGTCAATACAATGCTCACTGTCTTAGCTATTTCTTCAGCAATGAAACCATTAGGAGGGGGCAGTCGTTGGTCTAAGACGTTTGCTAGAAGTAGATCACCTCCTTCCAATTCTATGCTTGAGACCAGTTCCCCAGGGTGCTTCCCCATTATTATCTCTAGTGCCACCACTCCAAAACTGTATACATCACATTTTTCTGTCACCTTCATCGTAGAAGCGAGCTCTGTAATATAAAATGAAGACATGAATAAAAAAAATCCAAAGTTAACATTGATGTTAGTCATTATTCTTGTTTTGCTAAACTCCTACATTCTATTTGTTGTTCTGGAAGCTAAAGTTAGTGGACCTGTACTCTCAAATCAATCAACAAAGGATTTCCTGTCCTTAATTGCATACTTTATCCAATTGTTTTCTTCTTTCTACCAGGACAGCTCTCAACAAATTTGATTCTAGTGATCTCTTTCAGTTGAGAAGGACTGGAACCTAGAAACTACCATTGCATTTTTGGGAGCTTTTAACATTCTCCTAGTAAAGAACATTTGTAGCGAGTTTTGTGGACAATTTGTTCTTTGGCTGATCTATTTCAAGCGGGCAGCCATTTGAATTTATTGCAGAAAAACAGAAATGAGGGAAAACACACAATTTAGCCGAATTTTCTAAAGAAAGAAACTTACCAGGTGCCATGTAGCCGTATGAGCCAACTGGAACTGTCCAGTTAGATTCTCCTGGTTTCAGTAGCCTCGCCATTCCAAAATCTGAAATCTTGGGCTCAAATTCTGAATCCAGTAAAATGTTATTTTTTGATATATCCCTGTGCACGATAGGTGGTTTGCAATCATGATGCAAGTATGACAAAGCATGTGCCACACCTCTGATAACTTTCAACCTCAATTCCCAGTCCAACATCTTTGCTTCGTTATCTCTGTGCAAGAAGTTTCCCAAGCTCCCCCTTTCTACGAACTCATATACCAAAAACTTACCTCCCTTGAATTTGCAGAATCCGTACAGTTTTACAATATTACGGTGTCGAATTTCTGTAAGTGCACGGATTTCAGACTGAAAACTCTTCAGGTCACCCTCACAGGATCCACTTTCATCAGATGATGTAAGGAGGCGCTTCACAGCAAAAATGGTACCATTGGAAAGCATTGCTTTATATACTCTCCCTTGTCCACCTTTGCCTATGCAAAAGTTCTCTTTGAAATTCTCTGTTCCGGCGATGATGTCCTTAAACACTATGTCCCCATGGTAATTCCACAATTCTTCATTTTCCTCATCAGGAACATTTCTTGGAGTACAGCTGTAGGTGAAGATTCCAAACAGAATCGATAGAAGAATTACAGCACAACTAAGTGGAATGACAATGGCCAATACCAATTTCTTGTTATTGCTGTTTTTGCTGCCGGGAGAAGAACTGCTATGACAAGGTTCCAGACCTGCCATTTTGTTACCACACAGTCTTGGGTTTCCAGCAAATGCCTCTGGTGAAGCTTTTTCAAAGAAACGGATATCTGGAACTGGACCTTGGAGGTTGTTATTTGATACATCAACATTTTGAAGGCTTATCAAGCCTTCCAGAGCAGAGGGTATAGAACCTGACAGCCTGTTGTTAGAAAGGTTCAACTTTTCGAGCGAAGTTAAACTTCCAAGCTGTGGTGATATCTGCCCAGTGAGCGAGTTTTGACTCAAGTCTAGGATAATTTGCAAAGCCACTAGCTTTCCAAGCTTTGGAGGGATCGTTCCATTCAGATGATTTTCATTGAGTTGCAAGGATATTAGGGCGTCGCAGTCCCCAAGATTCTCAGGGATCGGCCCAATTAGATTGTTTGCTGATAAATCCAAATTTCTTAGAGGTGATAGCTGTCCGATCTCCGCTGGTATCTGTCCAGAGAGGCGATTGGTGCTCAAATTTAGCTCATACAGAACTGATGATGAATCAAAGAGTTCAACTGGAAGCTCTCCTGTTAATTGATTACGGGAAAGATCAAGTTTCTGTAGCTCCTTCAGACTTCCGATCTGTGGTGGGATCTTTCCTGATATCTTATTGCCCGATATTCCGAAAAATGAGAGCACAGCACACATTCCCCAGGTTGCTGATATTGCACCAGACAATTGGTTATTGCCCAAGTCAATGTATGTGAGATTTGGGTACACGCCGAATGCATTTGAGATGTCTCCCTCAAGGAAGTTATCCTCTAGGCGAACTCTGGCTAGCCCGGTGCAGTTCCTTAAGCTTTCTGGGATGGGTCCCTTTAGTTTGTTTCCAGCCGCTCCCAAGTATCTGAGTTTTCCTGCTGCACAAATCCCGGAAGGGAGATTGCCAGAGAAATTGTTGAAGGCGAAGCCGGCAAATTGAAGTGAACTGGGACCAAAATCTTCAGGTATAGAACCAGAGAAGTTATTACTTGAAACAGAAAGCAGAGTCAAGGACTGCAGTTGGGTAATGGAAGTGGGCAAGGTTCCTTGTAGTGCATTATAGCTCACATCTAGTTCTTGCAAGTTTTCCAGTTTACCAATGTTCTGGGGAAGGGATCCAGTGAGTGAATTGTTGTTGAATTGGAGAACTTGAAGGTTTAGGATGAGGCCAACTTCATCTGGTATGGTACCATTGAGCTTGTTTGATCCTAACCTCAGGTCTCGTAATTTTGTGAGGTTTCTGATTTGCGCTGGAATCGGTCCCTCAAAAAAATTTCTAGTCAGGTTAAGGTACTCAAGGTTGTTAAGTTTGGTCATAAGTTGCATGGGAATTGGACTTGTGATAAGGTTCTCAGACAGATCAATAAAGATCAACTTTGGACAATCAAAGATGAAGGGAGGGATTTCTGTATGAAGAGAGTTTACACTCAGAAACAGGTATGTCAATGATGCCATTCCCTTTGACCGAAGAGGGTCTGGGTTAAGCAAATAGTTTCCAGAAAGATTGAAATTCCAAAGCTTCTGCAAGTTGGTGAGCTGATAGGGAATTGGTCCATCAAAGAAATTGCTTGTGAGGCGAAGGTCACGGAGTTCTGAGAGGTTGCCAATCTCCCAAGGGATGCTGCCTGTGAAACTATTGTAACCCAGATTAAGATAAACAAGTTTTGAAAGTGAACCAATATCACCTGAGATTTGTCCAACCAGGTTGTTGAGATCAAGGTTGAGGGCAGTGAGATTGGGGAAGGCTGAAAAGTTGAACTTCTCCAGAGTGCCGTCCACGCCTGAGTGGTAGAGGTTTATCTCAACAACTTGCCGAGCTTCATTGCATCGAATTCCAGTCCAGTTACAAGGACTACTACTCCCACCATTGCTGAGAGACCATGAAGTGAGTGTATCTGAATTCAAACTATTCTTCCATGTCAACAAAGCATGTGCTTCATTTTGTGCCAACACTTGCTTTGATACAACTGAAACCAAGAGAAGGAAAACTGCAACATGTAATGCTCTCTCCATGTCTGCAGCTTCCAATACTTTAATTTGTGTCTTTTATATATTCTGACGCACAAATAGGATAGGAAGAGCGTGGTTCATGTGGAGTCAACTTTGTGGAAAACTTTGACTTGAGAAAATAATGCTTCTTCGGCAACTCTTTGCTTGGAATTTCATCTTATATCCTCTATTCATTTGGTTTATTCATCACCTCTCCCTGAATTCTAAATTCAATTCCTCCTTTGATTTGAACAGTTGGGGTTCAGGATTGGATCAGTCACCAGCCATTACACAAGCTTATATCGATTTCTCAATATGTGTATATTTTTTCTGAGGGTAAGTTGGGAGTTAAAAAATTGGAAGTACGCAGGTCTTTCTTTTAAAAACATTTTAACTAATCTTTATTTACCAGTCTTGAAACCATCTACTTTCTTCAGCGATATGAGAAAAAGTGTTTGAGAGTTGAGAAATGTGCATCAAATTGATCCCTATACTATAAAATATGTTTTACTATTTTATTTTATATCAAAAGATAGTAGAAATCAAGAACCTGCGTTAAAAGCAAGTTTAAGTCTTTAACACCGTTTATATGTGCAGATGTGCCTAATTAAGGAGGGAACGTTGGAGAATTTTCGTTCTGGCTTTGCTAGATAAATCTCCCATTTGTCTGTTCTTAAGATATTTGTCTGTTCTTAAGATTTGGTTTTATTTTCAGTTTTGAGTTGTCAATTCACATAAGGTTCAGGGATCCTAAAAACCCCAGCTCACTTTCCCAAAAAAAAAAAAAAAATTCACATCACTAACCTGGTTACAAAATCTGATTTCTTAGCATTTTCGAATATTAGGGCATTTTAAGTAAAACAGAAGGGAAGAGGCTTCCAAGGCACGGGAGCATTAGCTTGCTCGAACTGACATAGTCGACAACCTTCAAGGAGCAGCAACTAATCTGACCCTTACTCCAACCTTCATGTAAAATGAGTTTGAGGGAAGCCTCAATAGCTAACAGAGCAGCAAAATCAACACACACTACTATGGGACATCCAACACTAGCACAAACATACCCATCACTGGTCTGCACCATGATCCATATGGATCCTCGGTTTTCCTACTCATGGATGAAATCAAAACAAATTACTAAAACTGGAAAAAGACTTCAAAGCATCAGAAAATGAGCATGATTCTGATCAGAGAGCATGAACAGGTCCATATTGGATGGATGCGCAGCGGATAATGATGCTGAACAAGATGAACGCAGCAAGACACTCAGGCTTTACAAGATGAAGAACAAGCAAACGAAGCCAAGTTTGTTGCTGAAGTAAATTGGAAACAGAACTCCATTGTTCCAGAAAATTGATTGGCTAAAAACTTGCACTTGAAGCTTTCTTCTGAACCAGATTATGTGTGTGTATGTAGTCAAATTAGCAAGGATTTAACATGGTAGCTCATGAAGTTCAATCACTCAAAGAACAGAAAGAAAACTAAAACATGGTTTTTACAAGTGAACTCATATGTACTTGTAAACTAAACAGAGTGAACATACTTATCATTCAAACTACTTTCAAGAAGCAAAAGGAGGCTTTGAAATTTAAGTATTAATCATGTACTATATATATATAACTTCTTTCAAATGCCCTAAATTTGATAACTATGGCATTTGAAAATTAACATTATTTTTTATATTAGCGATGGCAAAAAATCATCGCTAATTGATTTTTATTTTTTAAATTAACATTATTTTTATATTAGCGACGGCAAACAATCGTCGCTAATTGATTTTAAAAAAAATTAACATTATTTTTATATTAGCCACGGCAAAAAACCGTTGCTAATTTTTTTTTAAAATTAACATTATTTTTATATTAGCGACGGCAAAACACCGTGGCTAAGTTTTAGATTTTTTTTTTATTAGCGACGGCAAAAAACAGTTGCTAATTGGTTTTTTAAAAAAAATTTATAACTAAAGAATTTAGTTACGGCAAAAAATCGTGGCTAATTGGTTTTTTTTTTTTTTAATTTTACACTAAAGAATTTAGCTACGGCAAAAAAACCGTGACTAAGTTTTAGATTATTTTTTTATTAGCGACGGCAAACAACCGTCGCTAATTATTTTTAAAAAAAACCACGTCACCAATCCGCGTAAAACCTCATCTCAACCGTCAATAACACCAAAAAACTTTAGCTCAATCCAACGCACTAAACCAAACCACGTCACCGATTCGCATGAAACTAACACAACCAATCCCCTTCAATTACGGATTACCTCTCTCTATATAAATTTAAATTTTCTCTACAAACCAACTTAAACAAAAAGTTCATCTCAACCAAATATTTTTTTTTTCCATTATTGATCCGAGACTGTACCATTCCAGTTGATGTATGTTGCAAAGGTGGAGAAAGAGATTCCTGAGTTCGCTTGTTCATAGCTGAAATGATAAAATCGAATCACCCAAAACATTATATCTAAAGAATGCCTAACTTTACCTTTTATTTATATTGATACCATCTAAATACCTTTCAATTTTACTATCAGCAACACTTTTAAGAAAATCAAGTTAACATTTTGCAGATAATTTTTGAAGAATTATTTTATGAAAAGAAAATTCCAGCATTGTAATTTACAATTCAAAGTATATAAGAATATATTCAGGATCTTCATTCCTATACTTTACTGATTCCCAACTTTCCAAAAGAAACTCCCATTTCTTCTTAAACAATCAAGATAAAAAAAGTAAAAGGAGTTACAAACTACGCACCTGATCTTAGCCTTCGAGGAACATTAGCAGGAGCTATCACATTGCTACCTTTGAATGACTAGAAAAAAAAAACCCCAGATTTAATTAAAATACTAAAAGTGGATAAGTAATAGAATATTTTGAGATTGAATAAATGATAAAACAAACCACCTTGCTCTGCAATTTAAATTTCTTAGTACTGTTCTTATTGCGGGGCGACGAAGATAAGGGAAGCTCCTCATCGTCGTCCCCTTCGCCTTCAGACCAACCACCACCCATTTGGCTGCTCAAACTCACTCTAGAACCTCTATCAAATTCACTCTAGAACCTCTATCTTTATCTTTCTAGAACCCATTTGGCTGCTCAAATTCACTCTAGAACTTCTATCTTTATTTTATCTAAATTTGGCATGATTCTTGGTGTCACAACCATCCTTTGAAGAATTTGTTTCCAATGTTGTTTCTCATTAACAACCACAAAATGGGAGAATTAGCAATTTTTTAGTCTAATGGAGGTTCTTGGGATCTTTCCTTTCGAAGACCCTTAAATGATGGGAGTTGGAGAATGTCGCCAATTTAATGCACCTGTTGGATAGTCAATGCTCTCGGAGGGATCTGATAGTTTGGTGTGAAAAAGTAAAGGCGTGGGTTTCTCGGTGAAAGAATTTTCTGATTTGTTGGTTGCCTCTCATTATGAGACTCGCTCCAACCCCTTCATTTCCTCTCACAACAATTTGGTTTGGGTGAAAAATCTTCTTCCTCGGATAAATTTCTTAAGTTGGTCAGTATTGTATGAGAGGATATTGACTAAAGATAGGTTAAGGAAAAGAGGCATCAACACATGAAGTCTTTGTGTGTTTTGTAATGAAATTGATGAGACTCTAGACCACTTGTTGCTTCACTACAGATTCTCCAAATCTATTTGAGGCAGTTTCTTGTCAAAATTTGGTATGAGTTTGATGTATCAAGATTCCCTTTTGGATTGGCTAAGTTGGTAGTCCCAAGTTAATCATTCTCGGTGCGTGGAGTGGTTATGGCGTAGGGTTCCTCACGTGCTCATGTAGTGTTTGTGGAAAAAGAAAAATATATATGAGGTTTTTAAGGGCTCAACAAATCGGAGCAATTTATCTTTATCGAAATTAGGAAATTGTTGTGGAATATGGGTTCGGTTTGTAATCTTTTTAGAGACTTTTTTTTACAGCTTCATAGTGTCTTGGCATTCCTTGCTATAGAAATGATTTCCCTTGTATTTTGTTTCATTTCTTATCTTGAATAAAAATTTGTGTTTTGCTTCAGTAATGTCCAATTTATTTCAGAAACATGTTGTACATTTTATGATAATTGAAATATTGTTAAGGCAAAACCAAGCACCATGCACCACGCACCATCTTAAATGTGAAGTCGAAGAGCATCACAATAATTAACTGAATGATAAAAAGAATATCTAAATTTGTTCCCTCAATCACCTGTAGTAAGCCCATTTTAATGTGTATATTTATTCATTGCTGCCCATGGATGCCAATTTCACAATCTGTACAAATGAATTTGTATTTCGAAAAATTATATTTAAAATGGGTTGAAATTTTGATACATTATTTCTAATGTTAATACGTAACTTTTTTCAAATTTTCAGCTCGAAGAAAGCTTAAATGGATTAAAGAAATTTTTTGCTTAGTGACTTAGTGGGGTCCTTAACATACGACAGACACAAAATATATAGTTGATCATTCAGAATTAAAAACCAATTTTAGGAGAGGGGCGAACATTTTTACAAGAGGACTGGGGCACAAATTCATTTTTGTTTCAATTATTGATAAAAATTGTAGACCAAGAGATATGGATAATTTTGTTAACAACAACTGAATGATTCACAGTTCATACTAGACTACACGAAATCATGGGGCTACAATCCAAACTATTGTAACCTATAAATCCCGAACACATGAATGTGATGTTGAAAATACCATGGCAAGATTCTTTATCAAACTTATTTCTTTATAAAAAAAAATAGATAAAATGGATTTCTTCTTATCAAATTAATGAATATTCATTAGCTTATATCTCTTTATTAAGTGTATGTACATTTTAATTACTTATTTATTTTTTAGTTTGTATGGACAAAAAATCATATTGATGTGTAGAAAGAAATTGGAAAATTCAAGCTCTTGGGGAGATAAGTTCAAGATAAAGCTGAATACATGAAATTGGAAAATTTACAGCAATCCAAACATATTATGTAAGACCACTTGTGAAAAACTCTTAGGAAAATAACAGTAGTAAAACAACATTGGTTTCTTATTGATCCATTGGTACCAACCACACTTAACATGCTCAAGCTCGTATCAACACTACGTGGCTTCAGTGGCCTCTTATTGATTAGGGTGAGCAACAAGGACCTGGTGGAATGGGGTATGGAATTGGACCAATTATAGGATCTACGGGTCGTCCTTGTTCAGATAGTAGGCGTCGTCCATTTACGTGAACCCCATCATCAGGAGGTCCTTTAATAGGGTCTTGTAGATGCAACAACAACCTGCCAGAAAGTTGTAATAAAAACAGGTGTTGTAACTGGGTTCAGCAAAACAAATGAAATTGGTGAATTAATGGATGAGCAAACATGATATCAACAATAATAACGACAGCCACAAATTCATTTTGAGGCTCGGCATACATATTAACCTGCAAGAGGCCTGACTTGAGACGAGATCAGGCAACATTTGCACAACAGTTGCGTTAATCAATAGGCTTTGTGGAGGAATAATTTGAACCTACTTACTGATTAGCGCACTTAGCTTACCATGGAACACTTTTAACAGTCTGATATTAATTTGAACTAATGATGGTATGCTTGACTCAGACTTAATTTGTTTTGGTTGTTGCAATTTATTGGTGAGAAATTAATGGCTTGAATTCGCTGAACAAAATGCAGGCAATATAAAAAAAATTAGGCCATGCTTGGTCACCATAGATCGATCCACCGTAAATGCAAATGATTTAATTCGTAAATGTTTTTTCAAAACAAATACATTTTCACCTTATTTTCAATATGATTGGTGATGAATGAAAAGCGCATGCTACCCAACAGCCAGCTTTAATTTTTGAAATTTCCCATTTGTTATAAATAAATAAATAAATAAATAATCACTAACCTGCAAGAAACTTGAGATACAAGGAGAAACGCGAAAAACAAACTCAATAATCGCGTAATTAATATCCCCATTTTCTCTTGTTCTGGTGCTCGAAAACAAAGAGTTAGACACTGATGAGAATTGAGCAAATATTTTTGCTGAATTTATAGAGGAAAGCAGTCAAAGTTCTACAAATCATGTGGGCCGGTTTTGCCCCTAAATTCTTCTCAACCAGAATGGGACTTCAATGGACTTTTCCTCAGGACCCAAGTAAATGCAGGCCATGGTGGGGTGCAAACTCTCAAGCTCCACAAGTATATCACACTGTAGGACAAGGTCGATTTCAAGTCCATGTTAGGCTTTTAAACGGATTGAATTTTCTGCTAAACTTATTGTTCAATTGACAAGGAATATCTTGAATTGTTCTTGAGTGTAACCCTTCTTCATTTTGAATTCACAACTTCCCGCATTCACATGGCAAGTACATATATTTCGTAAAGCCAAGGGATTCATTGTGGAAGCACTGAACCATGTCTCATTGTGAACCACTTCACAGCGTGAAAACGAGATTGTCGAGCTCTGTTGTCTCTAAAAGGTATCGTTCCTAGAGACATGTATGATCCTTATCAATCATACACGATATAACTCCTTAACCCTTGTGAGACTAACTCACACGCTTAATCGAGCACATCTCCAATAGTAACACGAATTCTAAATATGTCTCGAGATTTCCAAGGTCTTTTAGTTTAGAAATATAATTAACGATGCCAAAATCAATTTAATTACAAAAATGATTGATAAGGAACAACACAAATGAACTTCTAAGCATGACTGCAATCACACTGTATATGCATGGCCATGGTGGGGTGCAAACTCTCAAGCTCCACAAGTATATCACACTGTAGGACAAGGTCGATTTCAAGTCCATGTTAGGCTTTTAAACGGATTGAATTTTCTGCTAAACTTATTGTTCAATTGACAAGGAATATCTTGAATTGTTCTCGAGTGTAACCCTTCTTTTTGAATTCACAACTTCCCTCATTCACATCGCAAGTACATATAATTTCGTAAAGCCAAGGGATATTCATCGTGGAATCACTGAACCATGTCTCATTGTGAACCACTTCACAGCGTGAAAACGAGATTGTCGAGCTATGTTGTCTCTAAAAGGTATCGTTCCTAGAGACATGTATGATCCTTATTAATCATACACAATATAACTCCTTAACCCTTGTGAGACTAATTCACACGCTTAAATCGAGCCACGTCTCCAATAGTAACAAGTATGCATTTGAATTTTAAATATATCTCGGGATTTCCAAGGTCCTTTAGTTTAGAAATATAATTAATGATGCCAAAATCAATTTAATTACAAAAATGATTGCTTCGTAAAAGGCAAATCTGGAGAAAAAAAATTGAGACTAATGAAATTATCCTAATTTTAACAAGGCTTATCCCCATTTGCTATTGAATTTTAGCATATTAAGAAAGTAAAATATAAACTCAGACCATTTTAATGAAACTCCTTAATTGCCTAGTAAATTTTTTTGGATTTAACCATAAAAAAAAAAAAAAAACTCTTAGGATGGGATCTTATTTGGTGAGGGATATGTTGACTGCATCCCCGTTGTCACTTGCCAAGATAACTCATAAACTGCTTGGACGTTGTAGAAAGTGATATATTTCTCTCGGAACCCAAAGTGATGTAACATTCTACTTTTAAATATTTATATCATGGTGTGAATTGTTTTGCATAAACTCTTCCATGGAAAAGACAATGACGAAACTAAACTAAAATAACCATCAAATTAAAGTCAGTTCTAGGAAGCAAGCGTGCAAGATGTAATGAGTTTAGTTCTGCATCGGATGGGTAATAAGTTAATAATTCTTGGGTTATGTCTACTATATATAGTAACGATCTTGTCGTCAACTTAAAACACTACTAGAATTGTGCCCTGAGTATAGAATTTTATTCAAAAGGCATTGTTATTAGGGAGTGGACCACTCTTTATATTTTCTCATGACAATTCCACTTTAATAGATGTGAGACTATTCAAGTCAATACAAATAACCAATACTGTCAACCTAGAAAATTTTAGCACTCCTTTTGTTAATTTGTACTAGAAATTCTAAAGAAGAATAGTTTCCACCTAACACCAGTCCTCTCAATTCACGGGACCTTTAGATTGAGAAAATTTTAGTGCAATTAAATCAGGGTTTTGCTTCGCAGATATCCAAATTTCTTCAAAAACATGTTATACTTTTTTAAGATTAAGAGCTTGAAAAAACGAAATATCTAGAGAGTCAGGCCCGCGTTAGGCCAGCCCAATACCATCCATCATCCTAGAGATGCTGGAAATGGCCCAATCTCTAGGATGATGGATGGTATTGGGCGGGCCTGGCTCTCTAGAAAAATTGTTGAAAAAATAGAAGAGATTAGATTGAATGAAAAATAAAACAAAAAAACAAAAAATTCCATGCTTTGAGTGAAGTAGTCCACAAGTTCATGCTTGTATTACACCCTAAAAGACTTGTCAACCTAGACAATTTTAGCATTCCTTTCATCCATTTGTACAAGAAATTTCAAAGAAGAATTTTCTCCACCTAACACCACTCCTCTCAATTCACAAGACCTTTTGTGATTGAGAAAATTTTAGCACAACTCAATCAGTGTTTTGCTTCGCAGATGTCCAAATTCTTCAAAAACATGTTATACTTTTCAAGATTAAGAGATCGAGCTAGAATATTAAGGCAAAACCAAACCCCACGCACCATCTTGAATTTAAGTCTTATTTCCATACTGTCTCTAGTTGTAGTTTTTTTTTTTTTTTTTTTTTTGGCCATACAATAAATTTTTATTGAAGAGAGGAAGAGATGAGTGAGACACTCAATACAACAGAAACAAATATATCACTCGTATAACAAAGACTGCCAAGACACCATGAAAGTGTCAAAAAATAACTCCCTAAATTGATTACAAGAACAAGTTAACTCCCTAATATCCATCGTAATCGAGCACTTCAAATCACATTTCTCTCATTCCACATAAGCAAGTGAGGGACCTTACCCAAAGACAATCACAAACCGTGATAGTCATCTAAAAAAAATTGATCTAAAATTGTGGGTTACAAGAGCATTTCTAGTAGAGAGCTCAAATTATCAAGAAAAAAAAATTGACTTCAGGTTGAGGATGGGTGTAATCCAAGGGCCATTAACATGTCAATACTTTGACTAAGTAGTGTTTGTTTCTCATATTCTTATCTAGATAGTGTTGGAGTTTGTATAGCAAATAACAAATAGCCCCACATCTATTGTGTGAAGTCATCATAATGTATTTATATGTGTTGATTTTCAACACTTATTAATTTATGAAGAAGCATTAATAAAAACAATATATTATATATATATAAATCAAAAGATAGGACCTGTCTATTGATTACAAGCCTTTTTTGCACTTCAAGTCTTTGTTTTGATTTGAGAACAAATGTGTCTGCTCAACACACTCTTTCTAATTCAATGGATATAAACCGTTTTTGCTCTTATATATACAAGAGAAAAACATGTTTCTTAATTAGAATTTTTCAAAGTTGTTTTATTCATTTATCACTTCTGAGAGTGATCGCATTTGATAAATTCGATAGAACCAAAACTCTTATGCTAGGGTGTTGGTATTATTAGATAGTTGAATCATGTTAGTCAGACGCCTAAGGAACTACAACATTGAGTAGGGGCGAATTATGTCTATATGACATAGTATATTCGCGAGCCTCTATCTACAAATCAAGACGTACCAACTCCGCCAAGATAATGATTTCACAAGCCTCTATCTACAATACAAGTTAGTAGATTTATTTTATTTCATTGTAATCAATTTATAATACAAATAGTATTTGTGCTGTTACATTATTTATTTCAAATAAATTTATACATTGTTATGATTGTTCTCCAATAGTAAGTGGCATGGATTTCTTGAAAACGCGTGTTATTTTTCGTCCAACTTATATTTCCCTTACTAGATCATTTAGCCTCTATTAAGATATTGAACACAAACACTCTTATTTTCTTCGCTACCATACGGATTGAAAAACTCCGACCTTTATGGCCTAGTGAGAGGGTTTTCAGTCGCAGATGGTAGTTCTTCTATTTTCATTCTTCGGTATGCTGATGATATTTGTGATGCCTCTGCTACTCAGGTTCTTGCTCTTAAAATAATTATGCTTTGGTTTAAAGTTATTTCAGGTCTGAAAATCAACTTCCAAAAATCTGTGGTGTTGCCCATTGGAGACGTCCCCCATTTGAAAATCAGCTTCCAATTAAGTACTTGGGCATGCCTTTGGATGCTAGATTTAAAATTAAAATTGTGTGGGATGAGACGATCGAAAGCATGGAATCGAGACTTGCGTCTTGGAAACGCAAATTCCTCACTAAAGCAGGTAGGCTAGCACTTGTCCAATCCACTTTAGCTTTTATCCCTGTGTTATCCTTCTGTCTCTTATCAATGTACTCTCTTCAATAGCAGCCAAGATGGAATAAATTATGCGCGATTTTCTTTGGGGTTCCACTCAAAACTCCAGAAAGATGCATCTAGTGGGTTGGGAGAAACATTTTCCTTTAGGCATTCGCCAAGTGAGCACTTTCAACTTAACATTACTTTCTAAGTGGCTTTGGCGATTTGCAGAAGAAGATGACAATTTATAGAGATCGCCCATCATTGATAAATATGGGTGAAATAAATGAGATTGGGATAGCAAAACCAAGTACACTCCCTATGGTTGCTCTTTGTGGAAGTTCATCTCTCAGTGCACAAGTGTTTTCTACCCTTACACCTCGCTTCGATGTAGCAATGACGATCTCATCTCTTTCTGCCATGATTCTTGGTGTCACAACCATCCTTTGAAGAATTTGTTTCCAATGTTGTTTCTCATTAACAACCACAAAATGGGAGAATTAGCAATTTTTTGGTCTAATGGAGGTTCTTGGGATCTTTCCTTTCAAAGACCCTTAAATGATGGAGAGCTGGAGAATGTCGCCAATTTAATGCACTTGTTGGATAGTCAAATGCTCTCGGAAGGATCTGATAATTTGGTGTAGAAAGGTAAAGGCGTGGGTTTCTCGGTGAAAGAATTTTCTGATTTGTTGGTTGCCTCTCATTATGAGACTCATTCCAACCCCTTCATTTCCTCTCACAACAATTTGGTTTGGGTGAAAATTTTTCTTCCTCGGATTAATTTCTTAAGTTGGTCAGTATTGTATGAGAGGATCTTGACTAAAGATAGGTTAAGGAAAAAAGACATCCACACATGAAGTCTTTGTGTGTTTTGTAATGAGATTGACGAGACTCTAGACCACTTGTTGTTTCACAGCAGATTCTCCAAATCTATTTGAGGCAGTTTCTTGTCAGAATTTGGTCTGAGTTTGATGTTTCAACATTCCCTTTTGGATTGGCTAAGTTGGTAGTCCCAAGCTAATCATTCCCGGCGCGCGGAGTGGTTATGGCTTAGGGTTCATCACGTGCTCATATAGTGTGTGTGGAAAGAGAGAAATATGAGGATTTTTTAAGGGCTCAACAGATCGAAGCAATCTATTTTTATCGAAATTAGGAAATTGTTGTGGAATATGGGTTCGGCTTGTAATCTTTTTAGAGACTTTTTTTTTTTACACCTTCATGGTGTCTTGGCATTCCTTGTCATAGAAATGATTTCCCTTGTATTTTGTTTCATTTTTTATCTTGAATAAAAATCTTCGTGTTTGGCAAAAAAAAAAAAAAACAATTACATATTTTTGTTAGCTAAGAGTATCAACGAGAATTTGTTCGAGTAGTGAGGTTACCTAGGTTAACACTACAAGTTATGGGCATCTCATATGAAGGTAATTAAAGCTAAAACATTTAAGACCTTGAAGCCATGGAGAATGCCTTTGAATAATTATGATTCATTGTCAAATAATATTTTCTTATCACCTTTAGTTTAAGTAAATGAGTACCGAAATATCCTGACAGTAAAAATTCATCACATTCTAACATACGCAGCGTGTAGCTTATTAAAATGTGAGAAATGTTCATTACACCACTGTAAATTACAGTTGATGGCGCTAAAAGTTCAAGAGTTCGCTTACCATAACAAAAAATTTCAAATTGAAATATTGTCCCTCAAATGTATATTGCAGTGGAGCCAAATATCTTCAAGTTCCAGAGGCATTATTGTCATTAATGCCTAAAGTCAGGAATGTTCATGTGAAAATAAAAACTAATATTGCCTACATAAAGTAGATTAATTTCTGAAAATACTGCAAGTTGATAATCTGAAGCTTATAAATTTATGGGAAATTCTAAATGTCGAGGGAAAGAGCGAGGAAACCAGCGAGGTAAACGAGGTGGCGGGGGGTGAACCGTTCACCCCCCTCGAGATGCTTTACGCGCGCGCATCTCAAGGGGGGTGAACGGTTCACCCCCCGCCACCTCGTTTACCTCGCTGGTTTCCTCGCCCTTTCCCTCGACAACATAGAATCACTCTAATTTATTATACTAATCCAGATTTAGATAAGGGCTTAAAAGTAAAATTTAATATTGCTTACAAATGACCACAACATGAGAAAAATTAAACACCAACTCGTGTCAAATATTCTCATTTCAATGTTTATATATGATGAGTACAGGTGGTCTTCAAATTCTAGGATGCACCATAGGCTTTCCATGAGGAGATGGTGGCTTCTTAGGCGGACTATCCCGAAAACGCCTCGTCCATGATAATCTCCAATGCTACTGTAAGGGAGATATTGTCAAAATATGTCAAATTCTCAAGAAATTTATGGAAAATGACTTTTAAGGTCCATTTCTTCACAAAATAGATAATTTAAATATTATAGTTGATGTAATGGCTAATTTGTGCCTACTTTTATACTTTTATAACCAACCATGACTCTTTTATTAACTCAGGTTAACTCATAAAGTTAAAGGACATTTTTACTATTCCTAAACAAATAGAAAACCTAATTTTATATTTTTATAACTAACAATGACTCTTTTATTAATAATTCTATTTTTTTATTTTTTATTTTTATTTTTTATTTTTTCGCTTAACCCCTCCCACCCATGCCGTTGGTAGGTATAGATATTAATGATTCTAATTATTAGCAACCAATTATAAATTTTTTAAAGTTTTCATTGACTGACAAGTTAATCAAATTATTATGCTAAGGTTTGGTAAACTTTTCATAATGTAATTAACGATAATTAGAAGTTTGGTTTTAATTATTTAATAAAATTAATTTGGTTAACTTGTCATAAAATTGATTAGAAAATTTTACAGGTACCCGTGCATTACTTTTCTTAATGATGGTTAAAAATTTGTTTTAATTATCATTGTTTCTTATTCCATAATGTAGTTAATAAAATAAAATTTTCCACTATCGAAATTTGATTTCCTATTCTTCAATACATGGGTACCTGTAAAGTAATATATTTTATTCTCTGTCGCTATTTAGTCATAAGCTATCTACCACAGAGCATGATCGTAGCCTCAGAGGGAAAATGGAAACCAATATTGAATAAGATAATTTCATGTAAACAAAATAGTGAAATAGATTTGAAGCAAAAAAAAAAAAAAATTGTTCTTCAAACTCAGATATACCTTCACAACTAGTCAAGTCGAACACATTTAAAGTGACAAAACATTAAAGAATAAAGATAACATAAAAATTAAAAATTAACAAAAAAATAATGATTAATGGGGTGGCGGGAGGGGTCAAGGGTTAAAAAAAATTAAAAATAACAAAAAAAAAATTAGAATCATTAATAAAAACAGTCATTGTTGGTTACAAAAGTAGAAAATTATGTTTTTATTTGTTTAGAAAGGGTAAATATGTAATATAAGTTTATGAGTTAATGAAATAGTCATTGTTGGTCATAAAAGTATAAAAGTAGGCATAAATTAACCATTACATCAATTATGGTATCTAAATTGTCTATTTTGTGAAAAAGTAGGCCTTAAAATTCATTTTTCGAGAAATTTAAACTGTTTTTATTATAATTAGTGGCAAAAAATAAAAAATAAACTCCCTCTTAAACTAATGACTGACCTGCTGCTGCAAGAAACTTGAGAAACTTAAGGGAAGATGAGTAATAGAAGGCAACATAAACCCAACAATGGAGCAAATATTCCTAATTTTTTGTTTACACGCTCAGGATCGAAAAATCTGACCCACGGTTGGAAGCCTCAAGATTGAAGATGGATGTAATCACGCATCCATCTTCGACCCTTACGCTTCCAATCGTGGGTCAGATTTTTCGATCCTGAGCATCTAATAAAAAATATTAACAGGAATTCCATGATTTAAAACAATTTGTTTAAAAAAAATTTATGTTGCATTTATATTATAAAGAGATGAACAACAGTGACTGGTCTGATGCAATTGTTCATTGGATTGGTATCATGCCAAATCATATTCAAATTTACCCCATAATGTTATAAACTCTGAAAAATATGTTGAATTTGTAGCCAAGATAGAAGCAGGTGGTGAAGCAATCGAATGGGGGAGAGAGTGGATCGGTCGTGAAGCGATCAAATGGGAGAGAGAGTGAAGCAACAAGAGAAGAGGGGAGAGCAATCGAACCAATCGAATGAATGGGGGAGAAGAATTATATTAGGGCAGAGAGAGGGAAAATGTGATTTTAAATGGGGGAGAAGAAATCAATTTGCCTTTCGATTTTGAATGGAGGAGAGAGTGGATTTCTTTATATTGGTGGTGTGAAAAATAAAGCAGATGGTGTAGGAGAGTGTAATGGTGTAAGACAGTACTTATGGTGGTGTGGAATACTCGTTGCCTTTTGGCAATCCTTTTGTCAAATTATACAAAGCAGAATTTTCTCCACCGAATGCCACTCCTCTCAAATCATGGGCCCTTTAAATTGTGAAAATTTAGCACAACTAAATCAGGGGTTTGCTTCGGCTGATGTCCAATTTATTTCATAAACATTTCGTACATTTCAAGATTAATAATTAGAATATTGTTAAGGCAAAACCAAGCACCCACGCACCATCTTAAATGTGAAGTCGAAGAGCATCACAATAAGTAACGAAATGATAAAATATCTAAATTTGTTCACCCAATCACCTATAGTAAGCCCATTTTAGTGCGTATATGTATTCATTGTTGCCGGTGGATGCCAACCTCACAATCTGTACAAAATTAATGCGTATTTTGAGAAATGATATTCAAATGGATTGAAATTTTGACATGTTGTTCACAAAATACATAGTTGATCCATCAAAATTAAAAACAATTTTTAGTCCATCCCTAATCTAACCAATGCCCCATATTATAACTATGTCATTAGGTTGTATTTATCGCCGTAACAAACTAAAACCAAAAAACAAAAGAGCCCATCTCAAATAAACAAATTAAAAGTATCCTTAGCTATTTTAGTATTTTGCTAAGTTAAAAAGTAGTTCTGAAAAACACAATACACATAGGGTGTGCTTGGTTGGATAAAATCCTACTCCATAGTAATTTGACCAAGATATACAATTTTGACTAGGACGACTTGGATAATTTTGTTAACATAACTAAATGATTTTCATACCTAGACTACATTAAATCATGGGTTATATTTACAGGCTACAGTCTGAACTATTGTAACCTATAAATCCCGAACACATGAATGTCGATCATGTTGAAAATACGATGCCAAGATTCTTTACCAAGCTTATTTAAAAAAAATAGATAAAATCAATTTCTTCTGTCAATGAATCCTTATTTAGAAGTTTTTAAAGACCAAAACATGTATTGGACAAATTGGTGACTATTCAATACCTTATATCTCTTTATTATGGTGTACATTTTATAAATGTTAATTATTTGTTTATTTACTTATTTTTTTAGTTTTTCTGCACATAAAATCTACATAAGAAATCGTATATATGTGTTGAAATTGGAAATTTCAAGCTCTTTAGGAGATAAGTTCAAGATAAACCCGTTTACATGAAATAGGGGATATGTACATCAAGGTGTGTAAGCCGATTTAATTTTAACTTCAACCAAGTGACATAGAAGTTTCCGAATGAATCATATATGTACTTTGACTAAGGGGTGTTTGTTTTCATATTCTTATCTAGTTAGATGCATGAACCAAAATTTTAGTATGTAATGCATAAAAGCACTTGTTTTGACCATAAAGCTACAAATGCAATTTCCTCGGCTCATTCCTTGGTTCCAATTCCAGGCTGTATTTTATTCTCGCTCAGATTTGGTTAGGCTTTGGGAGAGAGTAATGTTCATAACTTCATATTTTATGTGTTTATGAGATGACCTGCATTAGACAAGACTCTTATGAAGGCAAAGTCACAAAATTTAAGACCTTGAAACCATGGAGAGCTACTTTGAATAAGGGAGTTGTTACGTGTATCTGATTATTTGGTTTGGTTGTATAAATTTGTATTGCATTGATATTTTGGGATGTTTCAACTCTGTTGCAGCAACCTAAGAATATGTAACACCGACTTACCATTTTTGTTAATAAAAATTATTATTGACGAAAGAACAAAAGTAAATATTACCGATAAATTAAACTTCAGTCACAAATTTTTAACTTTCAAAGTTGCACACAGACAACAAATATACACTAACTAGAGTCATATGTTCTACAATAAATATCAAACACTATGGTAGGTTTGTGTAAGAAAATCTTATAAATCCACCCTAACAACAAATTATCTCTTCTCTATTACATCTAATCTTTAGTGCAGTAGTGTATAAGAGAATGTGTTGAATCAAATACAAATACATAGGGGTTGACAAAAAATACATATGAAATTGGAAAATTTAAAGTACTCCAAACATAGTAAGACCACTTCTTAAAAACTCTTGAAAATAACAGTAGTAATAAGAAGAATGGTTTCTTATTGATCCATTGGTACCGGCACAACATGCTCCAGGGTCAGGCTTGATAATTTATCAACAGTGCCTTCAGTGGCCTCTTACCTAGGTAGAATGAGTTTTCAGAACCCAATTCCTACCGGTCGAAGCTCCTAACTCGCAAAACAACGAATGCGGGACCACAAAAATTTTAAAACTGCAAGGCGGACTCGAAGGTTGAGCAAACTAGCAGAAAATTGGAAAATAAATAAATTACAAGCGGCGCGTGACTGAAAGAAAAACTTACAGGCAATAAAAATTCCGGCAAACACCCCGTCGAAACCCCAAAGTTTTGGCAAAAACTCGCCGAAACCCTCCCTACTCCGGTCTGATCGCCTCCAAACCGCACAACGGGCCGGAATAGGTCTAAGAACACTCGGAGTCACAAATGTGCAACTCACCCACGCACCCAAAGTCCGGATTCACGCCGAAGAACCCTCAAAACGAACATGCACCCTGATTTTTTGAAAAATCCGGCCAACACCGAAACCACCCTTGCATGTGGGGTCTAAGGGCTCCAAATGACACCACAAAAGCCCCTCAACGGCTGATCGGAGCTACGAAAATCGATCAAACAAAACCAACACCAAATAAGCCCACACAAATCTGAAATTTCGATTTTCTAAATGAAAAACCAAAACAAGAAGGAGAGTGGAGAAAGAGGAAGAAAAATGAGGAGGATGAGGAGGTGAGATTTGGGGGAAGAAAATCGACAAATCATCGAAAATCTGCTAGAGAAGAAGGGTCGAAGGGAAGTCTCGCTCCCTGGAAAGAAAAACGGAAAGAGAAGAAAGAGGGGGGGGGGGGGGTCTTTAAAGGGTGGGTGGCTATGTGCCCCACCGCATTTACTGAGTACATCCCCCGACTAATTTTTTTTTTTTTTAAAACACAGATATTACAGTTAATATGTTCTATATTTGGTGCTTCAATTACTACGGCGTCCACTAAAGTTTCTTCATCTTGTTCATTACCCTCATCTGCTAAAACCACTACCTTCCGGCCATGCACCCTGCTGTCACCACCATTACATCACTACTATGAACACGAGTTTGAGCACCAACGTGAGCTCCACCGCCAACACCATTGCCCGCACCACTGCCAGCGCTATAGACAACACCACTGTCAGCAATGCCCGCACCCTTGCAAGCACCATTGCCCAGCGACATTGGCACACCACTTTCACCAATGCCAGCACCACTGTCACACCCTTATGTGGGCATTTCATCTTAATGCGGGCTCTGATTCAGCCTGGAAGGCTGTTCTTTGCTCATACTATTGACCCCCGCTCCTCATTACTCTGCATACCTTGAATTCCAGCAAGAACAGGGTCCGAACTCCCTAATTCACCCACCTCCAACATCAGTCGAAAGCACATTCTCGGTCTGCACCATCACTGAAACAGAGTGCACGCTCTCTGTTTTGGGCGAAACAGAGTGCACGTGCTCTGTTTTGAGCAGCGATCAGACCCTGTGTGTCTGTGTGCCTGCTATGCGAGGCTTCGTGATGCACTGCAACAAGGCGAACTCGATCTGAACTGGCACCAAAGTGTTTTCCCTGACTCAGCACTTGAATCATCACCGTTCTTGCCCCCAACCTCAGCTCGAGTTGCCTTTCTTTGTAGCATCTGAATTGGACTACTGTTATTGTTCTTATTTTCATCCTCAAAACTAGACCTCGTCGACCCTGGCATGTCTAGCTCTTCATGTTTACTTGATTCCCCTTCCTTTCCAATTGCTTTTGCAATTTCCCCATGGCCGTGTACCCTGCCTCAAGAGTCTTTCCTCCGTAGTTTCTTGGACGATCAGGTTAGTGGCTTGATTCTTCTCCTTATTAGCCAATGGATTATTTGTTTTAATTATTCTTCATCTTCCACTATGTTCTCTGTTAGTGCATCATATTTGTTTGTCAAAACTAAATTCACCGGATCTTTGCCCATTGGCTTCTCAAACACTGACCCCCTCCTTGCACCACTCGTACAACTTCTGTTTTTGTTTCTCTAATTTTATTGGTCACTGGCACATATTGTTGCTTGATGGGTTTGGCCTTCCACCTTTGGCTTTTCCAATCTTATCTTCTTTCGCCGAATGAGAATCCTTCGCATTGCCCTTATGAACCTAACTTTTTCCTGCAAACATCTTCCCTATGCCCTAGCAATGAACAGTAGTCACAATATTTGAATCCTAGGTATTCTATTTTCTGCCAGAAATCCCTGTTATTAGCCCTAATCAATCCAAATCCTATTTGGGAGTTTTCCGCCAAGGTCAATCTCCACGCAAACATGGGCGGCACCCGGGCGTGACAACAACGAGTATGGTCATCTATATGGAGAAAACCCCCAAAAGAATTCACAATTGCTTTCAAAAATGGAGGATGAAATAAATGCAAATGTAAGTTAAGCAACTCTACCCATAAAGGAACTGATATTGGATCTGCTTTCAGACTGAAACCATCATGTCAGCGGATGGCTTTGAATCGAACTCCACGAATCAAAAAAAGAAAGTTGATGGTGTTAACACATAAAAAAATGTTAATGGTGCTACACATAGAAGTCTACCTATGTTACAAAATAAAAAAGTGTTACAGAATAGGATATATTAGGAAAGTCATAATAGAATAGAAGTCTTAGGTTTCCTATCTCCATAAGATTAGGTCACTGTTAGCTTTATAAGCGTGTATTCAACAATGATATTACCCAACAATATATTAATCAGTGTTCTAAAAAAATGGCCTAGGGGCGGCGCTAGGTGTTAGAGAAACGCCCAGATTAATGGTTGGGCGTCAAGGAGGTTTGGGCTATGTTTTTTTTTAATAAGGCTGATTGTGTTCTTATTTTATTTTTTTTTCCCCTTTTTTGAAAATAAACAAATTAATTATTTTTATTCAGTATATGTTTGAATGTAGCAAAGGATAATTACTTAATGGAATTCTCAAAGGATCCGTCAGTACAATTTTAGTAATGTAGATTTTATCAAACATGACTGAAAAAAATAAAGAGTAGGTTTGGATATTGTACACAAATTCAACTTTGTATAAAGTATCCATCATGACAAACTTCAGTCATTTGAGTTTTAATAAATTTTGTTCATGATTGTTAATTTTTCATGTTTTTAAATTTTACATATGTATCTTGGCATTAAATTGAATGTAATTGATAATGTATTATGTTTAACTTTTGTAAATTATTAAAGTTATAATACAAAACCTAAAACCGCCTAGGCCCCTGAGCGCTAGGCACCTGCTCATTGCCCGCCCACTGCCTGACGCTTTTTAGAACACTGATAATAATATTTAATACAATTCTTTACATGGTATCAGAGCAAGGTTCTAAGATGACCTAAAACTCCGGGGAATCAAGCTTTTATCCGTCTTCGACGACTACCTAGATGCAAGAGGCGGGGAAGGGAAGACAATAGTAATAGTCTACCTCAATTAATTCAACAACATCGTAACAGACCACATTGCGAGCCACAACCTCGTTCCCCACCTCTTCCGCAAACAAACTCATCATCACCAATCAACGTCACCGCTATCAACAGTGGTGAGACTCTCTCGCCATCACATGCAACAATAGCAGAACATATCTGCAAATAGCAAAACAACAAATCATCAATCAAAACAACTCAAGAAAAATTCTTCTTGTTTTTGTTGTTTTTCTATTCTTTTCAATGCCTTGTGTACAAGAGCGGATGGAGAAGAACCCCCAGGATGCTGAGTTAGAACTAACAATCATCTCAGCAAGGGACTTGCGTATAGAGCACCGTTTGATAGAAAAGAACACTTTCACCTTAGTGATAGTTGGTATGCACTCGACCTTCATGGGGTTTACAACTTGAGCACTCATGGTGGAAGCAATCATTCTTAGAATGAGAAGTTCCAGT
>QNQO01003547.1:0-41937 GCA_003290165.1 Berberis thunbergii | reverse complement strand
TCAATTGAAGGCCAATTTGGGTGCAATCCGAGAATAAATGGATTGAGTGACCAAATGACCTCCGTTTGAATACTAACCTCATGTGTCACGATAAATAGAATGAAATTTGAACATTTTTTACTCAAAAACCAGTCTTCGGTTGTGCTTCACGAAGAAGGAAAACTCGTTTTTACGTTTTAGGCTCAATTAGAGGCTTATTTGGTGCAATCCCGAAATACAAGGAATTTGAGGACCAAATTGACACCGTTTGAATCCTAAACTCATGTGGTACCATAATAACGATATAAATGAAACACTTTGACTCAAACAAACATGTTCAATTTTTGCTTAACGAAGTAGAAAAAACCTGTTTTGTTACGGTTTTAGCTAAATTGGAATCCAATTTTGGTGCAATATGAGAATATAGGGATTTTAGTGACCAAATAACCTCCGCTTTGAATCGTAACCTCATGTGGCACCATAATAAATACAAATGGAACATGTTTTGACAAAACAAACAAGTTCGGTTGTGCTTAACGAAGGAAGAAAAACTCATTTGTACGTTGTGGGCTCAATTGGATGGCCAATTTGGGTGGCAATCCGAGAATAACATGATTTGAGTGACCAAATGACCTCCGTTTGAATCCTAAGCACACATGGCCACCATAATAATAACAAATGGAAACAGGTTTTGACTCAACAAAAAAGTTCGGATGGTTTGCTTACGAAAAAACGGAAAACTCGTTTGTACGTTGTAGGCTCAATTGGAGGCCAATTTGGGTGCAATCCGAGAATACAAGGATTTGAGAGACCAAACGACCTGCGTTTGATTCGTAACCTCATGTGGAACCATAATAACAACAAAATGGAACGTGTTTGAGACAACAAACAAGTCCGATTGAGATTAATGAAGATGGAAAACTCGTTTGTACATTGTAGGCTCAATTAGACGCCAATTTGGGTGCAATCTGAGAATACCCGGGATTTTGGCGACCCAATGACTTCCCTTGAATCCTAACCTCACGTGGCTCCATAATAACGACAAATGGATCATGTTTGACTCAACAAACAAGTTTGGTTGTGCCTTAACGAAAAAGGAAAACTCGTTTGTACGTTGTAGGCTCAATTGAAGGCCAATTTTGATGCAATCGAGAATAAAAGGATTGAGTGACCAAATGACCTCCATTTGAATACTAACCTCACGTGGCACCATAATAACAAAAAATGGGAACATGTTTGACCCCAAAAACAAGTTTGATTGTGCTTCACGAAGAAGGAAGACTCGTTTGTACATTTTAGGCTCAATTGGAGGCCAATTTGGGTGCAATCCCGAGAATACAAGGATTTGAGTGACCAAATCACCTCCGTTTGAATCCTAACCTCACAAGGCACTATAATATTCACAAATGGAACATTTTTGCTTCAACCTACATGTTCGGTTGAGCTTAACGAAGAAGGAAAACTCGTTTGTACGTTGTAGGCTCGATTGGAAGAAAATTTTCGTGCAATTCGAGAATACAAGGATTTGAGTGACCAAATGACCTCTATTTGAATCCTAACCTCGCGCGGCACATAATATTGACAAATGGAACATGTTTCACACAAAAAACAAGTCCGGTTGTGCTGAACGAAGAAGGAAAACTTGTTTGTACGTTGTAGGCTCAATTGGACGCCAATTTGGGTGCAATCTGAGAATACAAGGATTTGAGTGACCAAATGACCTCTATTTGAATCCTAACCTCGCGCGGCAAAATAATATTGACAAATGGAACATGTTTCACACAAAAACAAGTCCGGTTGTGCTGAACGAAGAAGGAAAACTTGTTTGTACGTTGTAGGCTCAATTGGACGCCAATTTGGGTGCAATCTGAGAATACAAGGATTTTATTGACCAAATGACCTCCGTTTGAATCCTAACCTCACGTGGCACCATAATAATGAGAAATGGAACTTGTTTGACTCAACAAACAAGTTTGGTTGTGCTTGACGAAAAAGGAAAACTCGTTTGTACGTTGTAGGCTCAATTGAAGGCCAATTTGGGTGCAATCCGAGAATAAATGGATTTGAGTGACCAAATGACCTCCGTTTGAATACTAACCTCATGTGTCACGATAATAATGAAAAATTGAACATTTTTTACTCAACAAACCAGTTCGGTTGTGCTTCACGAAGAAGGAAAACTCGTTTTTACATTTTAGGCTCAATTGGAGGCTTATTTGGGTGCAATCCGAGAATACAAGGATTTGAGGGACCAAATGACCACGTTTGAATCCTAAACTCATGTGGTACCATAATAACGATAAATGAAACACTTTTGACTCAACAAACATGTTCATTTTTGCTTAACGAAGTAGAAAAACCTGTTTGTACGTTTTAGGCTAAATTGGAATCCAATTGTGGTGCAATATGAGAATACAGGGATTTTAGTGACCAAATAACCTCCGTTTGAATCGTAACCTCATGTGGCACCATAATAAATACAAATGGAACATGTTTGACAAAACAAACAAGTTCGGTTGTGCTTAACGAAGAAGAAAAACTCATTTGTGCGTTGTAGGCTCAATTGGAGGCCAATTTGGGTGCAATCCGAGAATACATGGATTTGAGTGACCAAATGACCTCCGTTTGAATCCTAAGCACACATGGCACCATAATAATGACAAATGGAACATGTTTGACTCAACAAAAAGTTCGGATGTTTGCTTACCAAAAACGGAAAACTCGTTTGTACGTTGTAGGCTCAATTGGAGGCCAATTTGGGTGCAATCCGAGAATACAAGGATTTGAGAGACCAAACGACCTGCGTTTGATTCGTAACCTCATGTGGAACCATAATAACAACAAATGGAACGTGTTTGAGACAACAAACAAGTCCGATTGAGATTAATGAAGATGGAAAACTCGTTTGTACATTGTAGGCTCAATTAGACGCCAATTTGGGTGCAATCTGAGAATACCGGGATTTTGGCGACCAAATGACTTCCCTTTGAATCCTAACCTCACGTGGCTCCATAATAACGACAAATGGATCATGTTTGACTCAACAAACAAGTTTGGTTGTGCTTAACGAAAAAGGAAAACTCGTTTGTACGTTGTAGGCTCAATTGAAGGCCAATTTTGATGCAATCGAGAATAAAAGGATTTGAGTGACCAAATGACCTCCATTTGAATACTAACCTCACGTGGCACCATAATAACAAAAATGGAACATGTTTGACACAAAAACAAGTTTGATTGTGCTTCACGAAGAAGGAAGACTCGTTTGTACATTTTAGGCTCAATTGGAGGCCAATTTGGGTGCAATCCGAGAATACAAGGATTTGAGTGACCAAATCACCTCCGTTTGAATCCTAACCTCACAAGGCACTATAATATTCACAAATGGAACATTTTTGCTTCAACCTACATGTTCGGTTGAGCTTAACGAAGAAGGAAAACTCGTTTGTACGTTGTAGGCTCGATTGGAAGAAAATTTTCGTGCAATTCGAGAATACAAGGATTTGAGTGACCAAATGACCTCTATTTGAATCCTAACCTCGCGCGGCAACATAATATTGACAAATGGAACATGTTTCACACAAAAAACAAGTCCGGTTGTGCTGAACGAAGAAGGAAAACTTGTTTGTACGTTGTAGGCTCAATTGGACGCCAATTTGGGTGCAATCTGAGAATACAAGGATTTGAGTGACCAAATGACCTCTATTTGAATCCTAACCTCGCGCGGCAAAATAATATTGACAAATGGAACATGTTTCACACAAAAAACAAGTCCGGTTGTGCTGAACGAAGAAGGAAAACTTGTTTGTACGTTGTAGGCTCAATTGGACGCCAATTTGGGTGCAATCTGAGAATACAAGGATTTTATTGACCAAATGACCTCCGTTTGAATCCTAACCTCACGTGGCACCATAATAATGAGAAATGGAACTTGTTTGACTCAACAAACAAGTTTGGTTGTGCTTGACGAAAAAGGAAAACTCGTTTGTACGTTGTAGGCTCAATTGAAGGCCAATTTGGGTGCAATCCGAGAATAAATGGATTTGAGTGACCAAATGACCTCCGTTTGAATACTAACCTCATGTGTCACGATAATAATGAAAAATTGAACATTTTTTACTCAACAAACCAGTTCGGTTGTGCTTCACGAAGAAGGAAAACTCGTTTTTACATTTTAGGCTCAATTGGAGGCTTATTTGGGTGCAATCCGAGAATACAAGGATTTGAGGGACCAAATGACCACGTTTGAATCCTAAACTCATGTGGTACCATAATAACGATAAATGAAACACTTTTGACTCAACAAACATGTTCATTTTTGCTTAACGAAGTAGAAAAACCTGTTTGTACGTTTTAGGCTAAATTGGAATCCAATTTTGGTGCAATATGAGAATACAGGGATTTTAGTGACCAAATAACCTCCGTTTGAATCGTAACCTCATGTGGCACCATAATAAATACAAATGGAACATGTTTGACAAAACAAACAAGTTCGGTTGTGCTTAACGAAGAAGAAAAACTCATTTGTGCGTTGTAGGCTCAATTGGAGGCCAATTTGGGTGCAATCCGAGAATACATGGATTTGAGTGACCAAATGACCTCCGTTTGAATCCTAAGCACACATGGCACCATAATAATGACAAATGGAACATGTTTGACTCAACAAAAAAGTTCGGATGTTTGCTTACCAAAAACGGAAAACTCGTTTGTACGTTGTAGGCTCAATTGGAGGCCAATTTGGGTGCAATCCGAGAATACAAGGATTTGAGAGACCAAACGACCTGCGTTTGATTCGTAACCTCATGTGGAACCATAATAACAACAAATGGAACGTGTTTGAGACAACAAACAAGTCCGATTGAGATTAATGAAGATGGAAAACTCGTTTGTACATTGTAGGCTCAATTAGACGCCAATTTGGGTGCAATCTGAGAATACCGGGATTTTGGCGACCAAATGACTTCCCTTTGAATCCTAACCTCACGTGGCTCCATAATAACGACAAATGGATCATGTTTGACTCAACAAACAAGTTTGGTTGTGCTTAACGAAAAAGGAAAACTCGTTTGTACGTTGTAGGCTCAATTGAAGGCCAATTTTGATGCAATCGAGAATAAAAGGATTTGAGTGACCAAATGACCTCCATTTGAATACTAACCTCACGTGGCACCATAATAACAAAAAATGGAACATGTTTGACCCAAAAACAAGTTTGATTGTGCTTCACGAAGAAGGAAGACTCGTTTGTACATTTTAGGCTCAATTGGAGGCCAATTTGGGTGCAATCCGAGAATACAAGGATTTGAGTGACCAAATCACCTCCGTTTGAATCCTAACCTCACAAGGCACTATAATATTCACAAATGGAACATTTTTGCTTCAACCTACATGTTCGGTTGAGCTTAACGAAGAAGGAAAACTCGTTTGTACGTTGTAGGCTCGATTGGAAGAAATTTTCGTGCAATTCGAGAATACAAGGATTTGAGTGACCAAATGACCTCTATTTGAATCCTAACCTCGCGCGGCAAATAATATTGACAAATGGAACATGTTTCACACAAAAAAAAGTCCGGTTGTGCTGAACGAAGAAGGAAAACTTGTTTGTACGTTGTAGGCTCAATTGGACGCCAATTTGGGTGCAATCTGAGAATACAAAGATTTTATTGACCAAATGACCTCCGTTTGAATCCTAACCTCACGTGGCACCATAATAATGAGAAATGGAACTTGTTTGACTCAAGAAACAAGTTTGGTTGTGCTTGACGAAAAAGGAAAACTCGTTTGTACGTTGTAGGCTCAATTGAAGGCCAATTTGGGTGCAATCCGAGAATAAATGGATTTGAGTGACCAAATGACCTCCGTTTGAATACTAACCTCATGTGTCACGATAATAATGAAAAATTGAACATTTTTTACTCAACAAACCAGTTCGGTTGTGCTTCACGAAGAAGGAAAACTCGTTTTTACATTTTAGGCTCAATTGGAGGCTTATTTGGGTGCAATCCGAGAATACAAGGATTTGAGGGACCAAATGACCACGTTTGAATCCTAAACTCATGTGGTACCATAATAACGATAAATGAAACACTTTTGACTCAACAAACATGTTCATTTTTGCTTAACGAAGTAGAAAAACCTGTTTGTACGTTTTAGGCTAAATTGGAATCCAATTTTGGTGCAATATGAGAATACAGGGATTTTAGTGACCAAATAACCTCCGTTTGAATCGTAACCTCATGTGGCACCATAATAAATACAAATGGAACATGTTTGACAAAACAAACAAGTTCGGTTGTGCTTAACGAAGAAGAAAAACTCATTTGTGCGTTGTAGGCTCAATTGGAGGCCAATTTGGGTGCAATCCGAGAATACATGGATTTGAGTGACCAAATGACCTCCGTTTGAATCCTAAGCACACATGGCACCATAATAATGACAAATGGAACATGTTTGACTCAACAAAAAAGTTCGGATGTTTGCTTACCAAAAACGGAAAACTCGTTTGTACGTTGTAGGCTCAATTGGAGGCCAATTTGGGTGCAATCCGAGAATACAAGGATTTGAGAGACCAAACGACCTGCGTTTGATTCGTAACCTCATGTGGAACCATAATAACAACAAATGGAACGTGTTTGAGACAACAAACAAGTCCGATTGAGATTAATGAAGATGGAAAACTCGTTTGTACATTGTAGGCTCAATTAGACGCCAATTTGGGTGCAATCTGAGAATACCGGGATTTTGGCGACCAAATGACTTCCCTTTGAATCCTAACCTCACGTGGCTCCATAATAACGACAAATGGATCATGTTTGACTCAACAAACAAGTTTGGTTGTGCTTAACGAAAAAGGAAAACTCGTTTGTACGTTGTAGGCTCAATTGAAGGCCAATTTTGATGCAATCGAGAATAAAAGGATTTGAGTGACCAAATGACCTCCATTTGAATACTAACCTCACGTGGCACCATAATAACAAAAAATGGAACATGTTTGACCCAAAAACAAGTTTGATTGTGCTTCACGAAGAAGGAAGACTCGTTTGTACATTTTAGGCTCAATTGGAGGCCAATTTGGGTGCAATCCGAGAATACAAGGATTTGAGTGACCAAATCACCTCCGTTTGAATCCTAACCTCACAAGGCACTATAATATTCACAAATGGAACATTTTTGCTTCAACCTACATGTTCGGTTGAGCTTAACGAAGAAGGAAAACTCGTTTGTACGTTGTAGGCTCGATTGGAAGAAAATTTTCGTGCAATTCGAGAATACAAGGATTTGAGTGACCAAATGACCTCTATTTGAATCCTAACCTCGCGCGGCACCATAATATTGACAAATGGAACATGTTTCACACAAAAAACAAGTCCGGTTGTGCTGAACGAAGAAGGAAAACTTGTTTGTACGTTGTAGGCTCAATTGGACGCCAATTTGGGTGCAATCTGAGAATACAAGGATTTTATTGACCAAATGACCTCCGTTTGAATCCTAACCTCACGTGGCACCATAATAATGAGAAATGGAACTTGTTTGACTCAACAAACAAGTTTGGTTGTGCTTGACGAAAAAGGAAAACTCGTTTGTACGTTGTAGGCTCAATTGAAGGCCAATTTGGGTGCAATCCGAGAATAAATGGATTTGAGTGACCAAATGACCTCCGTTTGAATACTAACCTCATGTGTCACGATAATAATGAAAAATTGAACATTTTTTACTCAACAAACCAGTTCGGTTGTGCTTCACGAAGAAGGAAAACTCGTTTTTACATTTTAGGCTCAATTGGAGGCTTATTTGGGTGCAATCCGAGAATACAAGGATTTGAGGGACCAAATGACCACGTTTGAATCCTAAACTCATGTGGTACCATAATAACGATAAATGAAACACTTTTGACTCAACAAACATGTTCATTTTTGCTTAACGAAGTAGAAAAACCTGTTTGTACGTTTTAGGCTAAATTGGAATCCAATTTTGGTGCAATATGAGAATACAGGGATTTTAGTGACCAAATAACCTCCGTTTGAATCGTAACCTCATGTGGCACCATAATAAATACAAATGGAACATGTTTGACAAAACAAACAAGTTCGGTTGTGCTTAACGAAGAAGAAAAACTCATTTGTGCGTTGTAGGCTCAATTGGAGGCCAATTTGGGTGCAATCCGAGAATACATGGATTTGAGTGACCAAATGACCTCCGTTTGAATCCTAAGCACACATGGCACCATAATAATGACAAATGGAACATGTTTGACTCAACAAAAAAGTTCGGATGTTTGCTTACCAAAAACGGAAAACTCGTTTGTACGTTGTAGGCTCAATTGGAGGCCAATTTGGGTGCAATCCGAGAATACAAGGATTTGAGAGACCAAACGACCTGCGTTTGATTCGTAACCTCATGTGGAACCATAATAACAACAAATGGAACGTGTTTGAGACAACAAACAAGTCCGATTGAGATTAATGAAGATGGAAAACTCGTTTGTACATTGTAGGCTCAATTAGACGCCAATTTGGGTGCAATCTGAGAATACCGGGATTT
The DNA here is from genome assembly GCA_003290165.1 of Berberis thunbergii. Lineage (NCBI taxonomy): Eukaryota > Viridiplantae > Streptophyta > Magnoliopsida > Ranunculales > Berberidaceae > Berberis > Berberis thunbergii. The sequence continues at coordinate 33,420 of QNQO01003547.1, read as the reverse complement.
TGGCGACCAAATGACTTCCCTTTGAATCCTAACCTCACGTGGCTCCATAATAACGACAAATGGATCATGTTTGACTCAACAAACAAGTTTGGTTGTGCTTAACGAAAAAGGAAAACTCGTTTGTACGTTGTAGGCTCAATTGAAGGCCAATTTTGATGCAATCGAGAATAAAAGGATTTGAGTGACCAAATGACCTCCATTTGAATACTAACCTCACGTGGCACCATAATAACAAAAAATGGAACATGTTTGACCCAAAAACAAGTTTGATTGTGCTTCACGAAGAAGGAAGACTCGTTTGTACATTTTAGGCTCAATTGGAGGCCAATTTGGGTGCAATCCGAGAATACAAGGATTTGAGTGACCAAATCACCTCCGTTTGAATCCTAACCTCACAAGGCACTATAATATTCACAAATGGAACATTTTTGCTTCAACCTACATGTTCGGTTGAGCTTAACGAAGAAGGAAAACTCGTTTGTACGTTGTAGGCTCGATTGGAAGAAAATTTTCGTGCAATTCGAGAATACAAGGATTTGAGTGACCAAATGACCTCTATTTGAATCCTAACCTCGCGCGGCACCATAATATTGACAAATGGAACATGTTTCACACAAAAAACAAGTCCGGTTGTGCTGAACGAAGAAGGAAAACTTGTTTGTACGTTGTAGGCTCAATTGGACGCCAATTTGGGTGCAATCTGAGAATACAAGGATTTGAGTGACCAAATGACCTCTATTTGAATCCTAACCTCGCGCGGCAAAATAATATTGACAAATGGAACATGTTTCACACAAAAAACAAGTCCGGTTGTGCTGAACGAAGAAGGAAAACTTGTTTGTACGTTGTAGGCTCAATTGGACGCCAATTTGGGTGCAATCTGAGAATACAAGGATTTTATTGACCAAATGACCTCCGTTTGAATCCTAACCTCACGTGGCACCATAATAATGAGAAATGGAACTTGTTTGACTCAACAAACAAGTTTGGTTGTGCTTGACGAAAAAGGAAAACTCGTTTGTACGTTGTAGGCTCAATTGAAGGCCAATTTGGGTGCAATCCGAGAATAAATGGATTTGAGTGACCAAATGACCTCCGTTTGAATACTAACCTCATGTGTCACGATAATAATGAAAAATTGAACATTTTTTACTCAACAAACCAGTTCGGTTGTGCTTCACGAAGAAGGAAAACTCGTTTTTACATTTTAGGCTCAATTGGAGGCTTATTTGGGTGCAATCCGAGAATACAAGGATTTGAGGGACCAAATGACCACGTTTGAATCCTAAACTCATGTGGTACCATAATAACGATAAATGAAACACTTTTGACTCAACAAACATGTTCATTTTTGCTTAACGAAGTAGAAAAACCTGTTTGTACGTTTTAGGCTAAATTGGAATCCAATTTTGGTGCAATATGAGAATACAGGGATTTTAGTGACCAAATAACCTCCGTTTGAATCGTAACCTCATGTGGCACCATAATAAATACAAATGGAACATGTTTGACAAAACAAACAAGTTCGGTTGTGCTTAACGAAGAAGAAAAACTCATTTGTGCGTTGTAGGCTCAATTGGAGGCCAATTTGGGTGCAATCCGAGAATACATGGATTTGAGTGACCAAATGACCTCCGTTTGAATCCTAAGCACACATGGCACCATAATAATGACAAATGGAACATGTTTGACTCAACAAAAAAGTTCGGATGTTTGCTTACCAAAAACGGAAAACTCGTTTGTACGTTGTAGGCTCAATTGGAGGCCAATTTGGGTGCAATCCGAGAATACAAGGATTTGAGAGACCAAACGACCTGCGTTTGAATCGTAACCTCATGTGGACCATAATAACAAAAATGAATGTTGAAAAAACAAACAAGTCGGTTGTGCTTAACGAAGGAAAACTCGTTTGTACTTGTAGGCTCAATGAGGCCAATTTGGGTGCAATCGAAATACAAGGATTTTGTGACCAAATGACTCGTTTGAATCCTAACCTCATGTGGCACATAATAACAAATTGAACATGTTTGACTCAACAAACAGTTGGTTGTGCTTAACGAAAAGGAAACTCGTTTGTACGTTGTAGGCTCAATTGAGGCCAATTTGGGTGCAATCGAGAATACAAGGATTTGAGTGACAATACTTCGTTTGAATCTAACCTCAGTGACCATAATAACAAAAAATGGAAATGTTACTCAACAAACAAGTTATTTGTGCTTACGAAAAAGAAAACTCGTTTGTACTTTTAGGCTCAATTGGAGCCAATTTGGTGCAATCGAGAATACATGGATTTGAGTGACCCAAATGACCTCCGTTTGAATCCTAACCACATGGCACCATAATAATACAAATGGAACATGTTTGACTCAACAAACAAGTTCGGTTGTGCTTACGAAGAAGGAAAACTCGTTTGTACGTTGTAGGCTCAATTGGAGGCCAATTTGGGTGCAATCCGAGAATACAAGGATTTGAGTGACCAAAGACCTCGTTTGATCTAACCTCATGGAACCATAATAAAACAAATGGAACTGTTTGAACAACAAACAAGTCGATTGAGATAAGAAGAGGAAAACTCGTTTGTACATTGTAGGCTCAATTGACGCCAATTTGGGTGCAATCTGAGAATACGGATTTGGGACCAAATGACTCCTTTGAATCCTAACCTCACGTGGCTCCAAATAACGACAAATGGATCATGTTTGACTCAACAAACAAGTTGGTTGTGCTTAACGAAAAGGAAAACTCGTTTGTACGTTGTAGGCTCAATTGAAGCCAATTTGATGCAATCGAGAATAAAAGGATTTGAGTGACCAAATGACCTCCATTTGAATACTAACCTCACGTGGCACCATAATAAAAAAATGGAACATGTTTGACCAAAAACAAGTTGATTGTGCTTCACGAAGAAGGAAACTCGTTTGTACATTTAGGCTCAATTGGAGGCCAATTTGGGTGCAATCCGAGAATACAAGGATTTGAGTGACAAATCACCTCCGTTTGAATCCTAACCTCACAAGGCACTATAATATCACAAATGGAACATTTTGCTCAACTACATGTTCGTTGAGCTTAACGAAGAAGGAAAACTCGTTTGTACGTTGTAGGCTCATTGGAAGAAATTTTCGTGCAATTCGAGAATACAAGGATTTGAGTGACCAAATGACCTCTATTTGAATCCTAACCTCGCGCGGCACATAATATTGACAAATGGAACATGTTTACACAAAAAAAGTCGTTGTGAACGAAGAAGGAAAACGTTGTACGTTGTAGCTCAATTGAGAATGAACAGAAAAAAGATGACAAAACCTAAATCCTAACCTCGCGCGGCAAATAATATTGACAAATGGAACATGTTTCACACAAAAAACAAGTCCGGTTGTGCTGAACGAAGAAGGAAAACTTGTTTGTACGTTGTAGGCTCAATTGGACGCCAATTTGGGTGCAATCTGAGAATACAAGGATTTTATTGACCAAATGACCTCCGTTTGAATCCTAACCTCACGTGGCACCATAATAATGAGAAATGGAACTTGTTTGACTCAACAAACAAGTTTGGTTGTGCTTGACGAAAAAGGAAAACTCGTTTGTACGTTGTAGGCTCAATTGAAGGCCAATTTGGGTGCAATCCGAGAATAAATGGATTTGAGTGACCAAATGACCTCCGTTTGAATACTAACCTCATGTGTCACGATAATAATGAAAAATTGAACATTTTTTACTCAACAAACCAGTTCGGTTGTGCTTCACGAAGAAGGAAAACTCGTTTTTACATTTTAGGCTCAATTGGAGGCTTATTTGGGTGCAATCCGAGAATACAAGGATTTGAGGGACCAAATGACCACGTTTGAATCCTAAACTCATGTGGTACCATAATAACGATAAATGAAACACTTTTGACTCAACAAACATGTTCATTTTTGCTTAACGAAGTAGAAAAACCTGTTTGTACGTTTTAGGCTAAATTGGAATCCAATTTTGGTGCAATATGAGAATACAGGGATTTTAGTGACCAAATAACCTCCGTTTGAATCGTAACCTCATGTGGCACCATAATAAATACAAATGGAACATGTTTGACAAAACAAACAAGTTCGGTTGTGCTTAACGAAGAAGAAAAACTCATTTGTGCGTTGTAGGCTCAATTGGAGGCCAATTTGGGTGCAATCCGAGAATACATGGATTTGAGTGACCAAATGACCTCCGTTTGAATCCTAAGCACACATGGCACCATAATAATGACAAATGGAACATGTTTGACTCAACAAAAAAGTTCGGATGTTTGCTTACCAAAAACGGAAAACTCGTTTGTACGTTGTAGGCTCAATTGGAGGCCAATTTGGGTGCAATCCGAGAATACAAGGATTTGAGAGACCAAACGACCTGCGTTTGATTCGTAACCTCATGTGGAACCATAATAACAACAAATGGAACGTGTTTGAGACAACAAACAAGTCCGATTGAGATTAATGAAGATGGAAAACTCGTTTGTACATTGTAGGCTCAATTAGACGCCAATTTGGGTGCAATCTGAGAATACCGGGATTTTGGCGACCAAATGACTTCCCTTTGAATCCTAACCTCACGTGGCTCCATAATAACGACAAATGGATCATGTTTGACTCAACAAACAAGTTTGGTTGTGCTTAACGAAAAAGGAAAACTCGTTTGTACGTTGTAGGCTCAATTGAAGGCCAATTTTGATGCAATCGAGAATAAAAGGATTTGAGTGACCAAATGACCTCCATTTGAATACTAACCTCACGTGGCACCATAATAACAAAAATGGAACATGTTTGACCCAAAAACAAGTTTGATTGTGCTTCACGAAGAAGGAAGACTCGTTTGTACATTTTAGGCTCAATTGGAGGCCAATTTGGGTGCAATCCGAGAATACAAGGATTTGAGTGACCAAATCACCTCCGTTTGAATCCTAACCTCACAAGGCACTATAATATTCACAAATGGAACATTTTTGCTTCAACCTACATGTTCGGTTGAGCTTAACGAAGAAGGAAAACTCGTTTGTACGTTGTAGGCTCGATTGGAAGAAAATTTTCGTGCAATTCGAGAATACAAGGATTTGAGTGACCAAATGACCTCTATTTGAATCCTAACCTCGCGCGGCACCATAATATTGACAAATGGAACATGTTTCACACAAAAAACAAGTCCGGTTGTGCTGAACGAAGAAGGAAAACTTGTTTGTACGTTGTAGGCTCAATTGGACGCCAATTTGGGTGCAATCTGAGAATACAAGGATTTGAGTGACCAAATGACCTCTATTTGAATCCTAACCTCGCGCGGCAAAATAATATTGACAAATGGAACATGTTTCACACAAAAAACAAGTCCGGTTGTGCTGAACGAAGAAGGAAAACTTGTTTGTACGTTGTAGGCTCAATTGGACGCCAATTTGGGTGCAATCTGAGAATACAAGGATTTTATTGACCAAATGACCTCCGTTTGAATCCTAACCTCACGTGGCACCATAATAATGAGAAATGGAACTTGTTTGACTCAACAAACAAGTTTGGTTGTGCTTGACGAAAAAGGAAAACTCGTTTGTACGTTGTAGGCTCAATTGAAGGCCAATTTGGGTGCAATCCGAGAATAAATGGATTTGAGTGACCAAATGACCTCCGTTTGAATACTAACCTCATGTGTCACGATAATAATGAAAAATTGAACATTTTTTACTCAACAAACCAGTTCGGTTGTGCTTCACGAAGAAGGAAAACTCGTTTTTACATTTTAGGCTCAATTGGAGGCTTATTTGGGTGCAATCCGAGAATACAAGGATTTGAGGGACCAAATGACCACGTTTGAATCCTAAACTCATGTGGTACCATAATAACGATAAATGAAACACTTTTGACTCAACAAACATGTTCATTTTTGCTTAACGAAGTAGAAAAACCTGTTTGTACGTTTAGGCTAAATTGGAATCCAATTTTGGTGCAATATGAGAATACAGGGATTTTAGTGACCAAATAACCTCCGTTTGAATCGTAACCTCATGTGGCACCATAATAAATACAAATGGAACATGTTTGACAAAACAAACAAGTTCGGTTGTGCTTAACGAAGAAGAAAAACTCATTTGTGCGTTGTAGGCTCAATTGGAGGCCAATTTGGGTGCAATCCGAGAATACATGGATTTGAGTGACCAAATGACCTCCGTTTGAATCCTAAGCACACATGGCACCATAATAATGACAAATGGAACATGTTTGACTCAACAAAAAAGTTCGGATGTTTGCTTACCAAAAACGGAAAACTCGTTTGTACGTTGTAGGCTCAATTGGAGGCCAATTTGGGTGCAATCCGAGAATACAAGGATTTGAGAGACCAAACGACCTGCGTTTGATTCGTAACCTCATGTGGAACCATAATAACAACAAATGGAACGTGTTTGAGACAACAAACAAGTCCGATTGAGATTAATGAAGATGGAAAACTCGTTTGTACATTGTAGGCTCAATTAGACGCCAATTTGGGTGCAATCTGAGAATACCGGGATTTTGGCGACCAAATGACTTCCCTTTGAATCCTAACCTCACGTGGCTCCATAATAACGACAAATGGATCATGTTTGACTCAACAAACAAGTTTGGTTGTGCTTAACGAAAAAGGAAAACTCGTTTGTACGTTGTAGGCTCAATTGAAGGCCAATTTTGATGCAATCGAGAATAAAAGGATTTGAGTGACCAAATGACCTCCATTTGAATACTAACCTCACGTGGCACCATAATAACAAAAAATGGAACATGTTTGACCCAAAAACAAGTTTGATTGTGCTTCACGAAGAAGGAAGACTCGTTTGTACATTTTAGGCTCAATTGGAGGCCAATTTGGGTGCAATCCGAGAATACAAGGATTTGAGTGACCAAATCACCTCCGTTTGAATCCTAACCTCACAAGGCACTATAATATTCACAAATGGAACATTTTTGCTTCAACCTACATGTTCGGTTGAGCTTAACGAAGAAGGAAAACTCGTTTGTACGTTGTAGGCTCGATTGGAAGAAAATTTTCGTGCAATTCGAGAATACAAGGATTTGAGTGACCAAATGACCTCTATTTGAATCCTAACCTCGCGCGGCACCATAATATTGACAAATGGAACATGTTTCACACAAAAAACAAGTCCGGTTGTGCTGAACGAAGAAGGAAAACTTGTTTGTACGTTGTAGGCTCAATTGGACGCCAATTTGGGTGCAATCTGAGAATACAAGGATTTGAGTGACCAAATGACCTCTATTTGAATCCTAACCTCGCGCGGCAAAATAATATTGACAAATGGAACATGTTTCACACAAAAAACAAGTCCGGTTGTGCTGAACGAAGAAGGAAAACTTGTTTGTACGTTGTAGGCTCAATTGGACGCCAATTTGGGTGCAATCTGAGAATACAAGGATTTTATTGACCAAATGACCTCCGTTTGAATCCTAACCTCACGTGGCACCATAATAATGAGAAATGGAACTTGTTTGACTCAACAAACAAGTTTGGTTGTGCTTGACGAAAAAGGAAAACTCGTTTGTACGTTGTAGGCTCAATTGAAGGCCAATTTGGGTGCAATCCGAGAATAAATGGATTTGAGTGACCAAATGACCTCCGTTTGAATACTAACCTCATGTGTCACGATAATAATGAAAAATTGAACATTTTTTACTCAACAAACCAGTTCGGTTGTGCTTCACGAAGAAGGAAAACTCGTTTTTACATTTTAGGCTCAATTGGAGGCTTATTTGGGTGCAATCCGAGAATACAAGGATTTGAGGGACCAAATGACCACGTTTGAATCCTAAACTCATGTGGTACCATAATAACGATAAATGAAACACTTTTGACTCAACAAACATGTTCATTTTTGCTTAACGAAGTAGAAAAACCTGTTTGTACGTTTTAGGCTAAATTGGAATCCAATTTTGGTGCAATATGAGAATACAGGGATTTTAGTGACCAAATAACCTCCGTTTGAATCGTAACCTCATGTGGCACCATAATAAATACAAATGGAACATGTTTGACAAAACAAACAAGTTCGGTTGTGCTTAACGAAGAAGAAAAACTCATTTGTGCGTTGTAGGCTCAATTGGAGGCCAATTTGGGTGCAATCCGAGAATACATGGATTTGAGTGACCAAATGACCTCCGTTTGAATCCTAAGCACACATGGCACCATAATAATGACAAATGGAACATGTTTGACTCAACAAAAAGTTCGGATGTTTGCTTACCAAAAACGGAAAACTCGTTTGTACGTTGTAGGCTCAATTGGAGGCCAATTTGGGTGCAATCCGAGAATACAAGGATTTGAGAGACCAAACGACCTGCGTTTGATTCGTAACCTCATGTGGAACCATAATAACAACAAATGGAACGTGTTTGAGACAACAAACAAGTCCGATTGAGATTAATGAAGATGGAAAACTCGTTTGTACATTGTAGGCTCAATTAGACGCCAATTTGGGTGCAATCTGAGAATACCGGGATTTTGGCGACCAAATGACTTCCCTTTGAATCCTAACCTCACGTGGCTCCATAATAACGACAAATGGATCATGTTTGACTCAACAAACAAGTTTGGTTGTGCTTAACGAAAAAGGAAAACTCGTTTGTACGTTGTAGGCTCAATTGAAGGCCAATTTTGATGCAATCGAGAATAAAAGGATTTGAGTGACCAAATGACCTCCATTTGAATACTAACCTCACGTGGCACCATAATAACAAAAAATGGAACATGTTTGACCCAAAAACAAGTTTGATTGTGCTTCACGAAGAAGGAAGACTCGTTTGTACATTTTAGGCTCAATTGGAGGCCAATTTGGGTGCAATCCGAGAATACAAGGATTTGAGTGACCAAATCACCTCCGTTTGAATCCTAACCTCACAAGGCACTATAATATTCACAAATGGAACATTTTTGCTTCAACCTACATGTTCGGTTGAGCTTAACGAAGAAGGAAAACTCGTTTGTACGTTGTAGGCTCGATTGGAAGAAAATTTTCGTGCAATTCGAGAATACAAGGATTTGAGTGACCAAATGACCTCTATTTGAATCCTAACCTCGCGCGGCACCATAATATTGACAAATGGAACATGTTTCACACAAAAAACAAGTCCGGTTGTGCTGAACGAAGAAGGAAAACTTGTTTGTACGTTGTAGGCTCAATTGGACGCCAATTTGGGTGCAATCTGAGAATACAAGGATTTTATTGACCAAATGACCTCCGTTTGAATCCTAACCTCACGTGGCACCATAATAATGAGAAATGGAACTTGTTTGACTCAACAAACAAGTTTGGTTGTGCTTGACGAAAAAGGAAAACTCGTTTGTACGTTGTAGGCTCAATTGAAGGCCAATTTGGGTGCAATCCGAGAATAAATGGATTTGAGTGACCAAATGACCTCCGTTTGAATACTAACCTCATGTGTCACGATAATAATGAAAAATTGAACATTTTTTACTCAACAAACCAGTTCGGTTGTGCTTCACGAAGAAGGAAAACTCGTTTTTACATTTTAGGCTCAATTGGAGGCTTATTTGGGTGCAATCCGAGAATACAAGGATTTGAGGGACCAAATGACCACGTTTGAATCCTAAACTCATGTGGTACCATAATAACGATAAATGAAACACTTTTGACTCAACAAACATGTTCATTTTTGCTTAACGAAGTAGAAAAACCTGTTTGTACGTTTTAGGCTAAATTGGAATCCAATTTTGGTGCAATATGAGAATACAGGGATTTTAGTGACCAAATAACCTCCGTTTGAATCGTAACCTCATGTGGCACCATAATAAATACAAATGGAACATGTTTGACAAAACAAACAAGTTCGGTTGTGCTTAACGAAGAAGAAAAACTCATTTGTGCGTTGTAGGCTCAATTGGAGGCCAATTTGGGTGCAATCCGAGAATACATGGATTTGAGTGACCAAATGACCTCCGTTTGAATCCTAAGCACACATGGCACCATAATAATGACAAATGGAACATGTTTGACTCAACAAAAAAGTTCGGATGTTTGCTTACCAAAAACGGAAAACTCGTTTGTACGTTGTAGGCTCAATTGGAGGCCAATTTGGGTGCAATCCGAGAATACAAGGATTTGAGAGACCAAACGACCTGCGTTTGATTCGTAACCTCATGTGGAACCATAATAACAACAAATGGAACGTGTTTGAGACAACAAACAAGTCCGATTGAGATTAATGAAGATGGAAAACTCGTTTGTACATTGTAGGCTCAATTAGACGCCAATTTGGGTGCAATCTGAGAATACCGGGATTTTGGCGACCAAATGACTTCCCTTTGAATCCTAACCTCACGTGGCTCCATAATAACGACAAATGGATCATGTTTGACTCAACAAACAAGTTTGGTTGTGCTTAACGAAAAAGGAAAACTCGTTTGTACGTTGTAGGCTCAATTGAAGGCCAATTTTGATGCAATCGAGAATAAAAGGATTTGAGTGACCAAATGACCTCCATTTGAATACTAACCTCACGTGGCACCATAATAACAAAAAATGGAACATGTTTGACACAAAAACAAGTTTGATTGTGCTTCACGAAGAAGGAAGACTCGTTTGTACATTTTAGGCTCAATTGGAGGCCAATTTGGGTGCAATCCGAGAATACAAGGATTTGAGTGACCAAATCACCTCCGTTTGAATCCTAACCTCACAAGGCACTATAATATTCACAAATGGAACATTTTTGCTTCAACCTACATGTTCGGTTGAGCTTAACGAAGAAGGAAAACTCGTTTGTACGTTGTAGGCTCGATTGGAAGAAAATTTTCGTGCAATTCGAGAATACAAGGATTTGAGTGACCAAATGACCTCTATTTGAATCCTAACCTCGCGCGGCAAATAATATTGACAAATGGAACATGTTTCACACAAAAAACAAGTCCGGTTGTGCTGAACGAAGAAGGAAAACTTGTTTGTACGTTGTAGGCTCAATTGGACGCCAATTTGGGTGCAATCTGAGAATACAAGGATTTTATTGACCAAATGACCTCCGTTTGAATCCTAACCTCACGTGGCACCATAATAATGAGAAATGGAACTTGTTTGACTCAACAAACAAGTTTGGTTGTGCTTGACGAAAAAGGAAAACTCGTTTGTACGTTGTAGGCTCAATTGAAGGCCAATTTGGGTGCAATCCGAGAATAAATGGATTTGAGTGACCAAATGACCTCCGTTTGAATACTAACCTCATGTGTCACGATAATAATGAAAAATTGAACATTTTTTACTCAACAAACCAGTTCGGTTGTGCTTCACGAAGAAGGAAAACTCGTTTTTACATTTTAGGCTCAATTGGAGGCTTATTTGGGTGCAATCCGAGAATACAAGGATTTGAGGGACCAAATGACCACGTTTGAATCCTAAACTCATGTGGTACCATAATAACGATAAATGAAACACTTTTGACTCAACAAACATGTTCATTTTTGCTTAACGAAGTAGAAAAACCTGTTTGTACGTTTTAGGCTAAATTGGAATCCAATTTTGGTGCAATATGAGAATACAGGGATTTTAGTGACCAAATAACCTCCGTTTGAATCGTAACCTCATGTGGCACCATAATAAATACAAATGGAACATGTTTGACAAAACAAACAAGTTCGGTTGTGCTTAACGAAGAAGAAAAACTCATTTGTGCGTTGTAGGCTCAATTGGAGGCCAATTTGGGTGCAATCCGAGAATACATGGATTTGAGTGACCAAATGACCTCCGTTTGAATCCTAAGCACACATGGCACCATAATAATGACAAATGGAACATGTTTGACTCAACAAAAAAGTTCGGATGTTTGCTTACCAAAAACGGAAAACTCGTTTGTACGTTGTAGGCTCAATTGGAGGCCAATTTGGGTGCAATCCGAGAATACAAGGATTTGAGAGACCAAACGACCTGCGTTTGATTCGTAACCTCATGTGGAACCATAATAACAACAAATGGAACGTGTTTGAGACAACAAACAAGTCCGATTGAGATTAATGAAGATGGAAAACTCGTTTGTACATTGTAGGCTCAATTAGACGCCAATTTGGGTGCAATCTGAGAATACCGGGATTTTGGCGACCAAATGACTTCCCTTTGAATCCTAACCTCACGTGGCTCCAAATAACGACAAATGGATCATGTTTGACTCAACAAACAAGTTTGGTTGTGCTTAACGAAAAAGGAAAACTCGTTTGTACGTTGTAGGCTCAATTGAAGGCCAATTTTGATGCAATCGAGAATAAAAGGATTTGAGTGACCAAATGACCTCCATTTGAATACTAACCTCACGTGGCACCATAATAAAGACAAATGGAACATGTTTGACAAAACAAACAAGTTCGGTTGAGCTTAATGAAAAAGGAAAACTCGTTTGTATGTTATAGGCTCAATTGAAGGCCAATTTGGGTGCAATCCGAGAATAAATGGATTTAAGTGACCAAATGACCTCCGTTAGAATACTAACCTCATGTGGCACCATAATAATGAAAAATTTAACATTTTTTACTCAACAAACAAGTTCGGTTGTGCTTCACGAAGAAGGAAAACTCGTTTGTACGTTTTAGGCTCAATTGGAGGCTTATTTGGGTGCAATCCGAGAATACAAAGATTTGAGTGACCAAATGACCTCCGTTTGAATCCTAACCTCACGTGGTACCATAATAGCGATAAATTAAACACTTTTAACTCAACAAACATGTTCATTTTACTTAACGAAGAAGAAAAACTTGTTTGTACGTTTTAGGCTAAATTGGAGGCCAATTTGGGTGCAATCTGAGAATACAGAGATTTTAGTGACTAAATGACCTCCGTTTGAATCCTAACCTCACGTGGCACCATAATAATGAGAAATGGAACTTGTTTGACTCAACAAACAAGTTTGGTTGTGCTTGACGAAAAAGGAAAACTCGTTTGTACGTTGTAGGCTCAATTGAAGGCCAATTTGGGTGCAATCCGAGAATAAATGGATTTGAGTGACCAAATGACCTCCGTTTGAATACTAACCTCATGTGTCACGATAATAATGAAAAATTGAACATTTTTTACTCAACAAACCAGTTCGGTTGTGCTTCACGAAGAAGGAAAACTCGTTTTTACGTTTTAGGCTCAATTGGAGGCTTATTTGGGTGCAATCCGAGAATACAAGGATTTGAGGGACCAAATGACCACGTTTGAATCCTAAACTCATGTGGTACCATAATAACGATAAATGAAACACTTTTGACTCAACAAACATGTTCATTTTTGCTTAACGAAGTAGAAAAACCTGTTTGTACGTTTTAGGCTAAATTGGAATCCAATTTGGTGCAATATGAGAATACAGGGATTTTAGTGACCAAATAACCTCCGTTTGAATCGTAACCTCATGTGGCACCATAATAAATACAAATGGAACATGTTTGACAAAACAAACAAGTTCGGTTGTGCTTAACGAAGAAGAAAAACTCATTTGTGCGTTGTAGGCTCAATTGGAGGCCAATTTGGGTGCAATCCGAGAATACATGGATTTGAGTGACCAAATGACCTCCGTTTGAATCCTAAGCACACATGGCACCATAATAATGACAAATGGAACATGTTTGACTCAACAAAAAAGTTCGGATGTTTGCTTACCAAAAACGGAAAACTCGTTTGTACGTTGTAGGCTCAATTGGAGGCCAATTTGGGTGCAATCCGAGAATACAAGGATTTGAGAGACCAAACGACCTGCGTTTGATTCGTAACCTCATGTGGAACCATAATAACAACAAATGGAACGTGTTTGAGACAACAAACAAGTCCGATTGAGATTAATGAAGATGAAAAACTCGTTTGTACGTTGTAGGCTCAATTGGAGGCCAATTTGGGTGCAATCCGAGAATACATGGATTTGAGTGACCAAATGACCTCCGTTTGAATCCTAAGCACACGTGGCACCATAATAATGACAAGTGGAACATGTTTGACTCAACAAACAAGTTTGGTTGTGCTTAACCAAAAAGGAAAACTCGTTTGTACGTTGTAGGCTCAATTGGAGGCCAATTTGGGTGCAATCCGATAATACAATGATTTGAGTGACCAAATGACCTCCGTTTGAATCCTAACCTCATGTGGCACAATAATAACGATAAATGAAACATATTTGACTCAACAAACATGTTCATTTGTGCTTAACGAAGAAGGAAAACTTGTTTGTACGTTTTAGCTCAATTGGAGGCCAATTTGGGTGCAATCAGAGAATACAGGGATTTTAGTGACCAAATGACCTCCGTTTGAATCCTAACCTCACGTGGCACCATAATAAAGACAAATGGAACATGTTTTACTCAACAAACAAGTTCGGTTGTGCTTCACGAAGAAGGAAAACTCGTTTGTACGTTTTAGGCTCAATTGGAGGCTTATTTGGGTGCAATCCGAGAATACAAAGATTTGAGTGACCAAATGACCTCCGTTTGAATCCTAACCTCACGTGGTACCATAATAGCGATAAATTAAACACTTTTAACTCAACAAACATGTTCATTTTACTTAACGAAGAAGAAAAACTTGTTTGTACGTTTTAGGCTAAATTGGAGGCAATTTGGTGCAATCTGAGAATACAGAGATTTTAGTGACTAAATAACCTCCGTTTGAATCGTAACCTCATGTGGCACCATAATAAAGACAAATGGAACATGTTTGACAAAACAAACAAGTTCGGTTGAGCTTAATGAAAAAGGAAAACTCGTTTGTATGTTATAGGCTCAATTGAAGGCCAATTTGGGTGCAATCCGAGAATAAATGGATTTGAGTGACCAAATGACCTCCGTTTGAATACTAACCTCATGTGTCACGATAATAATGAAAAATTGAACATTTTTTACTCAACAAACCAGTTCGGTTGTGCTTCACGAAGAAGGAAAACTCGTTTTTACGTTTTAGGCTCAATTGGAGGCTTATTTGGGTGCAATCCGAGAATACAAGGATTTGAGGGACCAAATGACCACGTTTGAATCCTAAACTCATGTGGTACCATAATAACGATAAATGAAACACTTTTGACTCAACAAACATGTTCATTTTTGCTTAACGAAGTAGAAAAACCTGTTTGTACGTTTTAGGCTAAATTGGAATCCAATTTTGGTGCAATATGAGAATACAGGGATTTTAGTGACCAAATAACCTCCGTTTGAATCGTAACCTCATGTGGCACCATAATAAATACAAATGGAACATGTTTGACAAAACAAACAAGTTCGGTTGTGCTTAACGAAGAAGAAAAACTCATTTGTACGTTGTAGGCTCAATTGGAGGCCAATTTGGGTGCAATCCGAGAATACATGGATTTGAGTGACCAAATGACCTCCGTTTGAATCCTAAGCAAATGTGGCACCATAATAATGACAAATGAACATGTTTGACTCAACAAACAAGTTCGGATGTTGTGCTTAACGAAAACGAAAACTCGTTTGTACGTTGTAGGCTCAATTGGAGGCTAATTTGGGTGCAATATGAGAATACATGGATTTTAATGAACAAATGACCTCCGTTTGAATCTAACCTCACGTGGCACCATAAAAAGACAAATGGAACATATTTGATAAAACAAACAAGTTCGGTTGTGCCTAATGAAGAGGAAAACTGTTTGTACGTTGTAGGCTCAATTGGAGGCCAATTTGGGTGGCAATCCGAGAATACATGGGATTTGAGTGACCAAATGACCTCCGTTTGAATCCTAACATCACGTGGCACCATAATAATGACAAATGGAACATGTTGACTCAACAAACAAGTTTGGTTGTGCTTAACCAAAAGGAAAACTCGTTTGTACGTTGTAGGCTCAATTGAAGGCCAATTTTGATGCAATCGAGAATAAAAGGATTTGAGTGACCAAATGACCTCCATTTGAATACTAACCTCACGTGGCACCATAATAACAAAAAATGGAACATGTTTGACCCAAAAACAAGTTTGATTGTGCTTCACGAAGAAGGAAGACTCGTTTGTACATTTTAGGCTCAATTGGAGGCCAATTTGGGTGCAATCCGAGAATACAAGGATTTGAGTGACCAAATCACCTCCGTTTGAATCCTAACCTCACAAGGCACTATAATATTCACAAATGGAACATTTTTGCTTCAACCTACATGTTCGGTTGAGCTTAACGAAGAAGGAAAACTCGTTTGTACGTTGTAGGCTCGATTGGAAGAAAATTTTCGTGCAATTCGAGAATACAAGGATTTGAGTGACCAAATGACCTCTATTTGAATCCTAACCTCGCGCGGCAAATAATATTGACAAATGGAACATGTTTCACACAAAAAACAAGTCCGGTTGTGCTTAACGAAGAAGAAAACTTGTTTGTACGTTGTAGGCTCAATTGGACGCCAATTTGGGTGCAATCTGAGAATACAAGGATTTTATTGACCAAATGACCTCCGTTTGAATCCTAACCTCACGTGGCACCATAATAATGAGAAATGGAACTTGTTTGACTCAAACAAACAAGTTTGGTTGTGCTTGACGAAAAAGGAAAACTCGTTTGTACGTTGTAGGCTCAATTGAAGGCCAATTTGGGTGCAATCCGAGAATAAATGGATTTGAGTGACCAAATGACCTCCGTTTGAATACTAACCTCATGTGTCACGATAATAATGAAAAATTGAACATTTTTTACTCAACAAACCAGTTCGGTTGTGCTTCACGAAGAAGGAAAACTCGTTTTTACGTTTTAGGCTCAATTGGAGGCTTATTTGGGTGCAATCCGAGAATACAAGGATTTGAGGGACCAAATGACCACGTTTGAATCCTAAACTCATGTGGTACCATAATAACGATAAATGAAACACTTTTGACTCAACAAACATGTTCATTTTTGCTTAACGAAGTAGAAAAACCTGTTTGTACGTTTTAGGCTAAATTGGAATCCAATTTTGGTGCAATATGAGAATACAGGGATTTTAGTGACCAAATAACCTCCGTTTGAATCGTAACCTCATGTGGCACCATAATAAATACAAATGGAACATGTTTGACAAAACAAACAAGTTCGGTTGTGCTTAACGAAGAAGAAAAACTCATTTGTACGTTGTAGGCTCAATTGGAGGCCAATTTGGGTGCAATCCGAGAATACATGGATTTGAGTGACCAAATGACCTCCGTTTGAATCCTAAGCACACATGGCACCATAATAATGACAAATGGAACATGTTTGACTCAACAAAAAAGTTCGGATGTTTGCTTACCAAAAACGGAAAACTCGTTTGTACGTTGTAGGCTCAATTGGAGGCCAATTTGGGTGCAATCCGAGAATACAAGGATTTGAGAGACCAAACGACCTCCGTTTGAATCCTAACCTCATGTGGCACAATAATAACGATAAATGAAACATATTTGACTCAACAAACATGTTCATTTGTGCTTAACGAAGAAGGAAAACTTGTTTGTACGTTTTAGCTCAATTGGAGGCCAATTTGGGTGCAATCAGAGAATACAGGGATTTTAGTGACCAAATGACCTCCGTTTGAATCCTAACCTCACGTGGCACCATAATAAAGACAAATGGAACATGTTTGACAAAACAAACAAGTTCGGTTGAGCTTAATGAAAAAGGAAAACTCGTTTGTATGTTATAGGCTCAATTGAAGGCCAATTTGGGTGCAATCCGAGAATAAATGGATTTAAGTGACCAAATGACCTCCGTTAGAATACTAACCTCATGTGGCACCATAATAATGAAAAATTTAACATTTTTTACTCAACAAACAAGTTCGGTTGTGCTTCACGAAGAAGGAAAACTCGTTTGTACGTTTTAGGCTCAATTGGAGGCTTATTTGGGTGCAATCCGAGAATACAAGATTTGAGTGACCAAATGACCTCCGTTTGAATCCTAACCTCACGTGGTACCATAATAGCGATAAATTAAACACTTTTAACTCAACAAACATGTTCATTTTACTTAACGAAGAAGAAAAACTTGTTTGTACGTTTTAGGCTAAATTGGAGGCCAATTTGGGTGCAATCTGAGAATACAGAGATTTTAGTGACTAAATAACCTCCGTTTGAATCGTAACCTCATGTGGCACCATAATAAAGACAAATGGAACATGTTTGACAAAACAAACAAGTTCGGTTGAGCTTAATGAAAAAGGAAAACTCGTTTGTATGTTATAGGCTCAATTGAAGGCCAATTTGGGTGCAATCCGAGAATAAATGGATTTGAGTGACCAAATGACCTCCGTTTGAATACTAACCTCATGTGTCACGATAATAATGAAAAATTGAACATTTTTTACTCAACAAACCAGTTCGGTTGTGCTTCACGAAGAAGGAAAACTCGTTTTTACGTTTTAGGCTCAATTGGAGGCTTATTTGGGTGCAATCCGAGAATACAAGGATTTGAGGGACCAAATGACCACGTTTGAATCCTAAACTCATGTGGTACCATAATAACGATAAATGAAACACTTTTGACTCAACAAACATGTTCATTTTTGCTTAACGAAGTAGAAAAACCTGTTTGTACGTTTTAGGCTAAATTGGAATCCAATTTTGGTGCAATATGAGAATACAGGGATTTTAGTGACCAAATAACCTCCGTTTGAATCGTAACCTCATGTGGCACCATAATAAATACAAATGGAACATGTTTGACAAAACAAACAAGTTCGGTTGTGCTTAACGAAGAAGAAAAACTCATTTGTACGTTGTAGGCTCAATTGGAGGCCAATTTGGGTGCAATCCGAGAATACATGGATTTGAGTGACCAAATGACCTCCGTTTGAATCCTAAGAAAATGTGGCACCATAATAACGACAAATGAAACATGTTTGACTCAACAAACAAGTTCAGATGTGTGCTTAACGAAAACGAAAAACTAGTTTGTACTTTGTTGGCTCAATTGGAGGCTAATTTGGGTGCAATATGAGAATACATGGATTTTAATGAACAAATGACCTCCGTTTGAATCCTAATCTCACGTCGCACCATAAAAAAGACAAATGGAACATATTTGATAAAACAAACAAGTTCGGTTGTGCCTAATGAAGAAGAAAAACTCGTTTGTACGTTGTAGGCTCAATTGGAGGCCAATTTGGGTGCAATCCGAGAATACATGGATTTGAGTGACCAAATGACCTCCGTTTGAATCCTAAGCACACGTGGCACCATAATAATGACAAGTGGAACATGTTTGACTCAACAAACAAGTTTGGTTGTGCTTAACCAAAAAGGAAAACTCGTTTGTACGTTGTAGGCTCAATTGGAGGCCAATTTGGGTGCAATCCGATAATACAATGATTTGAGTGACCAAATGACCTCCGTTTGAATCCTAACCTCATGTGGCACAATAATAACGATAAATGAAACATATTTGACTCAACAAACATGTTCATTTGTGCTTAACGAAGAAGGAAAACTTGTTTGTACGTTTTAGCTCAATTGGAGGCCAATTTGGGTGCAATCAGAGAATACAGGGATTTTAGTGACCAAATGACCTCCGTTTGAATCCTAACCTCACGTGGCACCATAATAAAGACAAATGGAACATGTTTGACAAAACAAACAAGTTCGGTTGAGCTTAATGAAAAAGGAAAACTCGTTTGTATGTTATAGGCTCAATTGAAGGCCAATTTGGGTGCAATCCGAGAATAAATGGATTTAAGTGACCAAATGACCTCCGTTAGAATACTAACCTCATGTGGCACCATAATAATGAAAAATTTAACATTTTTTACTCAACAAACAAGTTCGGTTGTGCTTCACGAAGAAGGAAAACTCGTTTGTACGTTTTAGGCTCAATTGGAGGCTTATTTGGGTGCAATCCGAGAATACAAAGATTTGAGTGACCAAATGACCTCCGTTTGAATCCTAACCTCACGTGGTACCATAATAGCGATAAATTAAACACTTTTAACTCAACAAACACGTTCATTTTACTTAACGAAGAAGAAAAACTTGTTTGTACGTTTTAGGCTAAATTGGAGGCCAATTTGGGTGCAATCTGAGAATACAGAGATTTTAGTGACTAAATAACCTCCGTTTGAATCGTAACCTCATGTGGCACCATAATAAAGACAAATGGAACATGTTTGACAAAACAAACAAGTTCGGTTGTGCTTAACGAAGAAGAAAAACTCGTTTGTACGTTGTAGGCTCAATTGGAGGCCAATTTGGTGCAATCCGAGAATACATGGATTTGAGTGACCAAATGACCTCCGTTTGAATCCTAAGAAAATGTGGAACCATAATAACGACAAATGAAACATGTTTGACTCAACAAACAAGTTCGGATGTGTGCTTAATGAAAACGAAAAACTCTTTTGTACGTTGTAGGCTCAATTGGAGGCTAAATTGGGTGCAATATGAGAATACATGGATTTTAATGAACAAATGACCTCCGTTTGAATCCTAATCTCACGTCGCACCATAAAAAGACAAATGGAACATATTTGATAAAACAAACAAGTTCGGTTGTGCCTAATGAAGAAGAAAAACTCGTTTGTACGTTGTAGGCTCAATTGGAGGCCAATTTGGGTGCAATCCGAGAATACATGGATTTGAGTGACCAAATGACCTCCGTTTGAATCCTAAGCACACGTGGCACCATAATAATGACAAGTGGAACATGTTTGACTCAACAAACAAGTTGGTTGTGCTTAACCAAAAAGGAAAACTCGTTTGTACGTTGTAGGCTCAATTGGAGGCCAATTTGGGTGCAATCCGATAATACAATGATTTGAGTGACCAAATGACCTCCGTTTGAATCCTAACCTCATGTGGCACAATAATAACGATAAATGAAACATATTTGACTCAACAAACATGTTCATTTGTGCTTAACGAAGAAGGAAAACTTGTTTGTACGTTTTAGCTCAATTGGAGGTCAATTTGGGTGCAATCTGAGAATACCGGGATTTTGGCGACCAAATGACTTCCCTTTGAATCCTAACCTCACGTGGCTCCATAATAACGACAAATGGATCATGTTTGACTCAACAAACAAGTTTGGTTGTGCTTAACGAAAAAGGAAAACTCGTTTGTACGTTGTAGGCTCTATTGAAGGCCAATTTTGATGCAATCGAGAATAAAAGGATTTGAGTGACCAAATGACCTCCATTTGAATACTAACCTCACGTGGCACCATAATAACAAAAAATGGAACATGTTTGACCCAAAAACAAGTTTGATTGTGCTTCACGAAGAAGGAAGACTCGTTTGTACATTTTAGGCTCAATTGGAGGCCAATTTGGGTGCAATCCGAGAATACAAGGATTTGAGTGACCAAATCACCTCCGTTTGAATCCTAACCTCACAAGGCACTATAATATTCACAAATGGAACATTCTTGTTTGTACGTTGTAGGCTCAGTTGGACGCCAATTTGGGTGCAATCTGAGAATACAGAGATTTTAGTGACTAAATAACCTCCGTTTGAATCGTAACCTCATGTGGCACCATAATAAAGACAAATGGAACATGTTTGACAAAACAAACAAGTTCGGTTGAGCTTAATGAAAAAGGAAAACTCGTTTGTATGTTATAGGCTCAATTGAAGGCCAATTTGGGTGCAATCCGAGAATAAATGGATTTGAGTGACCAAATGACCTCCGTTTGAATACTAACCTCATGTGTCACGATAATAATGAAAAATTGAACATTTTTTACTCAACAAACCAGTTCGGTTGTGCTTCACGAAGAAGGAAAACTCGTTTTTACGTTTTAGGCTCAATTGGAGGCTTATTTGGGTGCAATCCGAGAATACAAGGATTTGAGGGACCAAATGACCACGTTTGAATCCTAAACTCATGTGGTACCATAATAACGATAAATGAAACACTTTTGACTCAACAAACATGTTCATTTTTGCTTAACGAAGTAGAAAAACCTGTTTGTACGTTTTAGGCTAAATTGGAATCCAATTTTGGTGCAATATGAGAATACAGGGATTTTAGTGACCAAATAACCTCCGTTTGAATCGTAACCTCATGTGGCACCATAATAAATACAAATGGAACATGTTTGACAAAACAAACAAGTTCGGTTGTGCTTAACGAAGAAGAAAAACTCATTTGTACGTTGTAGGCTCAATTGGAGGCCAATTTGGGTGCAATCCGAGAATACATGGATTTGAGTGACCAAATGACCTCCGTTTGAATCCTAAGAAAATGTGGCACCATAATAACGACAAATGAAACATGTTTGACTCAACAAACAAGTTCAGATGTGTGCTTAACGAAAACGAAAAACTAGTTTGTACTTTGTTGGCTCAATTGGAGGCTAATTTGGGTGCAATATGAGAATACATGGATTTTAATGAACAAATGACCTCCGTTTGAATCCTAATCTCACGTCGCACCATAAAAAAGACAAATGGAACATATTTGATAAAACAAACAAGTTCGGTTGTGCCTAATGAAGAAGAAAAACTCGTTTGTACGTTGTAGGCTCAATTGGAGGCCAATTTGGGTGCAATCCGAGAATACATGGATTTGAGTGACCAAATGACCTCCGTTTGAATCCTAAGCACACGTGGCACCATAATAATGACAAGTGGAACATGTTTGACTCAACAAACAAGTTTGGTTGTGCTTAACCAAAAAGGAAAACTCGTTTGTACGTTGTAGGCTCAATTGGAGGCCAATTTGGGTGCAATCCGATAATACAATGATTTGAGTGACCAAATGACCTCCGTTTGAATCCTAACCTCATGTGGCACAATAATAACGATAAATGAAACATATTTGACTCAACAAACATGTTCATTTGTGCTTAACGAAGAAGGAAAACTTGTTTGTACGTTTTAGCTCAATTGGAGGCCAATTTGGGTGCAATCAGAGAATACAGGGATTTTAGTGACCAAATGACCTCCGTTTGAATCCTAACCTCACGTGGCACCATAATAAAGACAAATGGAACATGTTTGACAAAACAAACAAGTTCGGTTGAGCTTAATGAAAAAGGAAAACTCGTTTGTATGTTATAGGCTCAATTGAAGGCCAATTTGGGTGCAATCCGAGAATAAATGGATTTAAGTGACCAAATGACCTCCGTTAGAATACTAACCTCATGTGGCACCATAATAATGAAAAATTTAACATTTTTTACTCAACAAACAAGTTCGGTTGTGCTTCACGAAGAAGGAAAACTCGTTTGTACGTTTTAGGCTCAATTGGAGGCTTATTTGGGTGCAATCCGAGAATACAAAGATTTGAGTGACCAAATGACCTCCGTTTGAATCCTAACCTCACGTGGTACCATAATAGCGATAAATTAAACACTTTTAACTCAACAAACATGTTCATTTTACTTAACGAAGAAGAAAAACTTGTTTGTACGTTTTAGGCTAAATTGGAGGCCAATTTGGGTGCAATCTGAGAATACAGAGATTTTAGTGACCAAATAACCTCCGTTTGAATCGTAACCTCATGTGGCACCATAATAAATACAAATGGAACATGTTTGACAAAACAAACAAGTTCGGTTGTGCTTAACGAAGAAGAAAAACTCATTTGTACGTTGTAGGCTCAATTGGAGGCCAATTTGGGTGCAATCCGAGAATACATGGATTTGAGTGACCAAATGACCTCCGTTTGAATCCTAAGCAAATGTGGCACCATAATAACGACAAATGAAACATGTTTGACTCAACAAACAAGTTCAGATGTGTGCTTAACGAAAACGAAAAACTAGTTTGTACTTTGTTGGCTCAATTGGAGGCTAATTTGGGTGCAATATGAGAATACATGGATTTTAATGAACAAATGACCTCCGTTTGAATCCTAATCTCACGTCGCACCATAAAAAAGACAAATGGAACATATTTGATAAAACAAACAAGTTCGGTTGTGCCTAATGAAGAAGAAAAACTCGTTTGTACGTTGTAGGCTCAATTGGAGGCCAATTTGGGTGCAATCCGAGAATACATGGATTTGAGTGACCAAATGACCTCCGTTTGAATCCTAAGCACACGTGGCACCATAATAATGACAAGTGGAACATGTTTGACTCAACAAACAAGTTTGGTTGTGCTTAACCAAAAAGGAAAACTCGTTTGTACGTTGTAGGCTCAATTGGAGGCCAATTTGGGTGCAATCCGATAATACAATGATTTGAGTGACCAAATGACCTCCGTTTGAATCCTAACCTCATGTGGCACAATAATAACGATAAATGAAACATATTTGACTCAACAAACATGTTCATTTGTGCTTAACGAAGAAGGAAAACTTGTTTGTACGTTTTAGCTCAATTGGAGGCCAATTTGGGTGCAATCAGAGAATACAGGGATTTTAGTGACCAAATGACCTCCGTTTGAATCCTAACCTCACGTGGCACCATAATAAAGACAAATGGAACATGTTTGACAAAACAAACAAGTTCGGTTGAGCTTAATGAAAAAGGAAAACTCGTTTGTATGTTATAGGCTCAATTGAAGGCCAATTTGGGTGCAATCCGAGAATAAATGGATTTAAGTGACCAAATGACCTCCGTTAGAATACTAACCTCATGTGGCACCATAATAATGAAAAATTTAACATTTTTTACTCAACAAACAAGTTCGGTTGTGCTTCACGAAGAAGGAAAACTCGTTTGTACGTTTTAGGCTCAATTGGAGGCTTATTTGGGTGCAATCCGAGAATACAAAGATTTGAGTGACCAAATGACCTCCGTTTGAATCCTAACCTCACGTGGTACCATAATAGCGATAAATTAAACACTTTTAACTCAACAAACATGTTCATTTTACTTAACGAAGAAGAAAAACTTGTTTGTACGTTTTAGGCTAAATTGGAGGCCAATTTGGGTGCAATCTGAGAATACAGAGATTTTAGTGACTAAATAACCTCCGTTTGAATCGTAACCTCATGTGGCACCATAATAAAGACAAATGGAACATGTTTGACAAACAAACAAGTTCGGTTGAGCTTAATGAAAAAGGAAAACTCGTTTGTATGTTATAGGCTCAATTGAAGGCCAATTTGGGTGCAATCCGAGAATAAATGGATTTGAGTGACCAAATGACCTCCGTTTGAATACTAACCTCATGTGTCACGATAATAATGAAAAATTGAACATTTTTTACTCAACAAACCAGTTCGGTTGTGCTTCACGAAGAAGGAAAACTCGTTTTTACGTTTTAGGCTCAATTGGAGGCTTATTTGGGTGCAATCCGAGAATACAAGGATTTGAGGGACCAAATGACCACGTTTGAATCCTAAACTCATGTGGTACCATAATAACGATAAATGAAACACTTTTGACTCAACAAACATGTTCATTTTTGCTTAACGAAGTAGAAAAACCTGTTTGTACGTTTTAGGCTAAATTGGAATCCAATTTTGGTGCAATATGAGAATACAGGGATTTTAGTGACCAAATAACCTCCGTTTGAATCGTAACCTCATGTGGCACCATAATAAATACAAATGGAACATGTTTGACAAAACAAACAAGTTCGGTTGTGCTTAACGAAGAAGAAAAACTCATTTGTACGTTGTAGGCTCAATTGGAGGCCAATTTGGGTGCAATCCGAGAATACATGGATTTGAGTGACCAAATGACCTCCGTTTGAATCCTAAGCAAATGTGGCACCATAATAACGACAAATGAAACATGTTTGACTCAACAAACAAGTTCAGATGTGTGCTTAACGAAAACGAAAAACTAGTTTGTACTTTGTTGGCTCAATTGGAGGCTAATTTGGGTGCAATATGAGAATACATGGATTTTAATGAACAAATGACCTCCGTTTGAATCCTAATCTCACGTCGCACCATAAAAAAGACAAATGGAACATATTTGATAAAACAAACAAGTTCGGTTGTGCCTAATGAAGAAGAAAAACTCGTTTGTACGTTGTAGGCTCAATTGGAGGCCAATTTGGGTGCAATCCGAGAATACATGGATTTGAGTGACCAAATGACCTCCGTTTGAATCCTAAGCACACGTGGCACCATAATAATGACAAGTGGAACATGTTTGACTCAACAAACAAGTTTGGTTGTGCTTAACCAAAAAGGAAAACTCGTTTGTACGTTGTAGGCTCAATTGGAGGCCAATTTGGGTGCAATCCGATAATACAATGATTTGAGTGACCAAATGACCTCCGTTTGAATCCTAACCTCATGTGGCACAATAATAACGATAAATGAAACATATTTGACTCAACAAACATGTTCATTTGTGCTTAACGAAGAAGGAAAACTTGTTTGTACGTTTTAGCTCAATTGGAGGCCAATTTGGGTGCAATCAGAGAATACAGGGATTTTAGTGACCAAATGACCTCCGTTTGAATCCTAACCTCACGTGGCACCATAATAAAGACAAATGGAACATGTTTGACAAAACAAACAAGTTCGGTTGAGCTTAATGAAAAAGGAAAACTCGTTTGTATGTTATAGGCTCAATTGAAGGCCAATTTGGGTGCAATCCGAGAATAAATGGATTTGAGTGACCAAATGACCTCCGTTTGAATACTAACCTCATGTGTCACGATAATAATGAAAAATTGAACATTTTTTACTCAACAAACCAGTTCGGTTGTGCTTCACGAAGAAGGAAAACTCGTTTTTACGTTTTAGGCTCAATTGGAGGCTTATTTGGGTGCAATCCGAGAATACAAGGATTTGAGGGACCAAATGACCACGTTTGAATCCTAAACTCATGTGGTACCATAATAACGATAAATGAAACACTTTTGACTCAACAAACATGTTCATTTTGCTTAACGAAGAAGAAAAACCTGTTTGTACGTTTTAGGCTAAATTGGAATCCAATTTGGGTGCAATATGAGAATACAGGGATTTTAGTGACCAAATAACCTCCGTTTGAATCGTAACCTCATGTGGCACCATAATAAATACAAATGGAACATGTTTGACAAAACAAACAAGTTCGGTTGTGCTTAACGAAGAAGAAAAACTCGTTTGTACGTTGTAGGCTCAATTGGAGGCCAATTTGGGTGCAATCCGAGAATACATGGATTTGAGTGACCAAATGACCTCCGTTTGAATCCTAAGAAATGTGGCACCATAATAACGACAAATGAAACATGTTTGACTCAACAAACAAGTTCAGATGTGTGCTTAACGAAAACGAAAAACTCGTTTGTACTTGTTGGCTCAATTGGAGGCTAATTTGGGTGCAATATGAGAATACATGGATTTTAATGAACAAATGACCTCCGTTTGAATCCTAACTCACGTGCACCATAAAAAGACAAATGGAACATTTTGATAAAACAAACAAGTTCGGTTGTGCCTAATGAAGAAGAAAAACTCGTTTGTACGTTGTAGGCTCAATTGGAGGCCAATTTGGGTGCAATCCGAGAATACATGGATTTGAGTGACCAAATGACCTCCGTTTGAATCCTAAGCACACGTGGCACCATAATAATGACAAATGGAACATGTTTGACTCAACAAACAAGTTTGGTTGTGCTTAACCAAAAAGGAAAACTCGTTTGTACGTTGTAGGCTCAATTGGAGGCCAATTTGGGTGCAATCCGATAATACAATGATTTGAGTGACCAAATGACCTCCGTTTGAATCCTAACCTCATGTGGCACAATAATAACGATAAATGAAACATATTTGACTCAACAAACATGTTCATTTGTGCTTAACGAAGAAGGAAAACTTGTTTGTACGTTTTAGCTCAATTGGAGGCCAATTTGGGTGCAATCAGAGAATACAGGGATTTTAGTGACCAAATGACCTCCGTTTGAATCCTAACCTCACGTGGCACCATAATAAAGACAAATGGAACATGTTTGACAAAACAAACAAGTTCGGTTGAGCTTAATGAAAAAGGAAAACTCGTTTGTATGTTATAGGCTCAATTGAAGGCCAATTTGGGTGCAATCCGAGAATAAATGGATTTAAGTGACCAAATGACCTCCGTTAGAATACTAACCTCATGTGGCACCATAATAATGAAAAATTTAACATTTTTTACTCAACAAACAAGTTCGGTTGTGCTTCACGAAGAAGGAAAACTCGTTTGTACGTTTTAGGCTCAATTGGAGGCTTATTTGGGTGCAATCCGAGAATACAAAGATTTGAGTGACCAAATGACCTCCGTTTGAATCCTAACCTCACGTGGTACCATAATAGCGATAAATTAAACACTTTTAACTCAACAAACATGTTCATTTTACTTAACGAAGAAGAAAAACTTGTTTGTACGTTTTAGGCTAAATTGGAGGCCAATTTGGGTGCAATCTGAGAATACAGAGATTTTAGTGACTAAATAACCTCCGTTTGAATCGTAACCTCATGTGGCACCATAATAAAGACAAATGGAACATGTTTGACAAAACAAACAAGTTCGGTTGAGCTTAATGAAAAAGGAAAACTCGTTTGTATGTTATAGGCTCAATTGAAGGCCAATTTGGGTGCAATCCGAGAATAAATGGATTTGAGTGACCAAATGACCTCCGTTTGAATACTAACCTCATGTGTCACGATAATAATGAAAAATTGAACATTTTTTACTCAACAAACCAGTTCGGTTGTGCTTCACGAAGAAGGAAAACTCGTTTTTACGTTTTAGGCTCAATTGGAGGCTTATTTGGGTGCAATCCGAGAATACAAGGATTTGAGGGACCAAATGACCACGTTTGAATCCTAAACTCATGTGGTACCATAATAACGATAAATGAAACACTTTTGACTCAACAAACATGTTCATTTTTGCTTAACGAAGTAGAAAAACCTGTTTGTACGTTTTAGGCTAAATTGGAATCCAATTTTGGTGCAATATGAGAATACAGGGATTTTAGTGACCAAATAACCTCCGTTTGAATCGTAACCTCATGTGGCACCATAATAAATACAAATGGAACATGTTTGACAAAACAAACAAGTTCGGTTGTGCTTAACGAAGAAGAAAAACTCATTTGTACGTTGTAGGCTCAATTGGAGGCCAATTTGGGTGCAATCCGAGAATACATGGATTTGAGTGACCAAATGACCTCCGTTTGAATCCTAAGCAAATGTGGCACCATAATAACGACAAATGAAACATGTTTGACTCAACAAACAAGTTCAGATGTGTGCTTAACGAAAACGAAAAACTAGTTTGTACTTTGTTGGCTCAATTGGAGGCTAATTTGGGTGCAATATGAGAATACATGGATTTTAATGAACAAATGACCTCCGTTTGAATCCTAATCTCACGTCGCACCATAAAAAAGACAAATGGAACATATTTGATAAAACAAACAAGTTCGGTTGTGCCTAATGAAGAAGAAAAACTCGTTTGTACGTTGTAGGCTCAATTGGAGGCCAATTTGGGTGCAATCCGAGAATACATGGATTTGAGTGACCAAATGACCTCCGTTTGAATCCTAAGCACACGTGGCACCATAATAATGACAAGTGGAACATGTTTGACTCAACAAACAAGTTTGGTTGTGCTTAACCAAAAAGGAAAACTCGTTTGTACGTTGTAGGCTCAATTGGAGGCCAATTTGGGTGCAATCCGATAATACAATGATTTGAGTGACCAAATGACCTCCGTTTGAATCCTAACCTCATGTGGCACAATAATAACGATAAATGAAACATATTTGACTCAACAAACATGTTCATTTGTGCTTAACGAAGAAGGAAAACTTGTTTGTACGTTTTAGCTCAATTGGAGGCCAATTTGGGTGCAATCAGAGAATACAGGGATTTTAGTGACCAAATGACCTCCGTTTGAATCCTAACCTCACGTGGCACCATAATAAAGACAAATGGAACATGTTTGACAAAACAAACAAGTTCGGTTGAGCTTAATGAAAAAGGAAAACTCGTTTGTATGTTATAGGCTCAATTGAAGGCCAATTTGGGTGCAATCCGAGAATAAATGGATTTAAGTGACCAAATGACCTCCGTTAGAATACTAACCTCATGTGGCACCATAATAATGAAAAATTTAACATTTTTTACTCAACAAACAAGTTCGGTTGTGCTTCACGAAGAAGGAAAACTCGTTTGTACGTTTTAGGCTCAATTGGAGGCTTATTTGGGTGCAATCCGAGAATACAAAGATTTGAGTGACCAAATGACCTCCGTTTGAATCCTAACCTCACGTGGTACCATAATAGCGATAAATTAAACACTTTTAACTCAACAAACATGTTCATTTTACTTAACGAAGAAGAAAAACTTGTTTGTACGTTTTAGGCTAAATTGGAGGCCAATTTGGGTGCAATCTGAGAATACAGAGATTTTAGTGACTAAATAACCTCCGTTTGAATCGTAACCTCATGTGGCACCATAATAAAGACAAATGGAACATGTTTGACAAAACAAACAAGTTCGGTTGAGCTTAATGAAAAAGGAAAACTCGTTTGTATGTTATAGGCTCAATTGAAGGCCAATTTGGGTGCAATCCGAGAATAAATGGATTTGAGTGACCAAATGACCTCCGTTTGAATACTAACCTCATGTGTCACGATAATAATGAAAAATTGAACATTTTTTACTCAACAAACCAGTTCGGTTGTGCTTCACGAAGAAGGAAAACTCGTTTTTACGTTTTAGGCTCAATTGGAGGCTTATTTGGGTGCAATCCGAGAATACAAGGATTTGAGGGACCAAATGACCACGTTTGAATCCTAAACTCATGTGGTACCATAATAACGATAAATGAAACACTTTTGACTCAACAAACATGTTCATTTTTGCTTAACGAAGTAGAAAAACCTGTTTGTACGTTTTAGGCTAAATTGGAATCCAATTTTGGTGCAATATGAGAATACAGGGATTTTAGTGACCAAATAACCTCCGTTTGAATCGTAACCTCATGTGGCACCATAATAAATACAAATGGAACATGTTTGACAAAACAAACAAGTTCGGTTGTGCTTAACGAAGAAGAAAAACTCATTTGTACGTTGTAGGCTCAATTGGAGGCCAATTTGGGTGCAATCCGAGAATACATGGATTTGAGTGACCAAATGACCTCCGTTTGAATCCTAAGCAAATGTGGCACCATAATAACGACAAATGAAACATGTTTGACTCAACAAACAAGTTCAGATGTGTGCTTAACGAAAACGAAAAACTAGTTTGTACTTTGTTGGCTCAATTGGAGGCTAATTTGGGTGCAATATGAGAATACATGGATTTTAATGAACAAATGACCTCCGTTTGAATCCTAATCTCACGTCGCACCATAAAAAAGACAAATGGAACATATTTGATAAAACAAACAAGTTCGGTTGTGCCTAATGAAGAAGAAAAACTCGTTTGTACGTTGTAGGCTCAATTGGAGGCCAATTTGGGTGCAATCCGAGAATACATGGATTTGAGTGACCAAATGACCTCCGTTTGAATCCTAAGCACACGTGGCACCATAATAATGACAAGTGGAACATGTTTGACTCAACAAACAAGTTTGGTTGTGCTTAACCAAAAAGGAAAACTCGTTTGTACGTTGTAGGCTCAATTGGAGGCCAATTTGGGTGCAATCCGATAATACAATGATTTGAGTGACCAAATGACCTCCGTTTGAATCCTAACCTCATGTGGCACAATAATAACGATAAATGAAACATATTTGACTCAACAAACATGTTCATTTGTGCTTAACGAAGAAGGAAAACTTGTTTGTACGTTTTAGCTCAATTGGAGGCCAATTTGGGTGCAATCAGAGAATACAGGGATTTTAGTGACCAAATGACCTCCGTTTGAATCCTAACCTCACGTGGCACCATAATAAAGACAAATGGAACATGTTTGACAAAACAAACAAGTTCGGTTGAGCTTAATGAAAAAGGAAAACTCGTTTGTATGTTATAGGCTCAATTGAAGGCCAATTTGGGTGCAATCCGAGAATAAATGGATTTAAGTGACCAAATGACCTCCGTTAGAATACTAACCTCATGTGGCACCATAATAATGAAAAATTTAACATTTTTTACTCAACAAACAAGTTCGGTTGTGCTTCACGAAGAAGGAAAACTCGTTTGTACGTTTTAGGCTCAATTGGAGGCTTATTTGGGTGCAATCCGAGAATACAAAGATTTGAGTGACCAAATGACCTCCGTTTGAATCCTAACCTCACGTGGTACCATAATAGCGATAAATTAAACACTTTTAACTCAACAAACATGTTCATTTTACTTAACGAAGAAGAAAAACTTGTTTGTACGTTTTAGGCTAAATTGGAGGCCAATTTGGGTGCAATCTGAGAATACAGAGATTTTAGTGACTAAATAACCTCCGTTTGAATCGTAACCTCATGTGGCACCATAATAAAGACAAATGGAACATGTTTGACAAAACAAACAAGTTCGGTTGAGCTTAATGAAAAGGAAAACTCGTTTGTATGTTATAGGCTCAATTGAAGGCCAATTTGGGTGCAATCCGAGAATAAATGGATTTGAGTGACCAAATGACCTCCGTTTGAATACTAACCTCATGTGTCACGATAATACGACAAATGAAACATGTTTGACTCAACAAACAAGTTCGGATGTGTGCTTAACGAAAACGAAAAACTCGTTTGTACGTTGTAGGCTCAATTGGAGGCTAATTTGGGTGCAATATGAGAATACATGGATTTTAATGAACAAATGACCTCCGTTTGAATCCTAACCTCACGTGGCACCATAATAAAGACAAATGGAACATGTTTGATAAAACAAACAAGTTCGGTTGTGCCTAATGAAGAAGAAAAACTCGTTTGTACGTTGTAGGCTCAATTGGAGGCCAATTTGGGTGCAATCCGAGAATACATGGATTTGAGTGACCAAATGACCTCCGTTTGAATCCTAAGCACACGTGGCACCATAATAATGACAAATGGAACATGTTTGACTCAACAAAAGTTCGGATGTTGCTTACCAAAACGGAAAACTCGTTTGTACGTTGTAGGCTCAATTGGAGGCCAATTTGGGTGCAATCGAGAATACAAGGATTTGAGTGACCAAATGACCTCCGTTTTGAATCCTAACCACGTGGCACCATAATAAGACAAATGGAACATGTTTGATACAAACAAACAAGTCGTTGTGCTTAAGAAAAGGAAAACTCGTTTGTACGTTGTAGGCTCAATTGGAGGCCAATTTGGGTGCAATCCGAGAATACAGGATTTTGGAGACCAAATGACCTCCCGTTTGAATCCTAACTCATGTGGCCATAATAACGACAAATGGAACATGTTTGACTCAACAAACAAGTTGGTTGTGCTTAACGAAAAAGGAAAACTCGTTTGTACGTTGTAGGCTCAATTGGAGGCCAATTTGGGTGCAATCGAGAATACAAGGATTTGAGTGACCAAATGACCTCCGTTTGAATACTAACCTCACGTGGCACCATAATAACAAAATGGAACATGTTTGACACAAACAAGTTTGATTGTGCTTACGAAGAAGGAAAATCGTTTGTACGTTTAGGCTCAATTGGAGGCCAATTTGGGTGCAATCCGAGAATACAGGATTTGAGT